>NW_004624850.1:4388958-4487114 GCF_000247695.1 Heterocephalus glaber | reverse complement strand
ATAGGGGTAGTGGGAGGTGCAGGGGAAAGGAAAGAAGGGAAAGGAAAAATGCTGAGAAATGGAAAAAATGGAAATAAAGTCTCTGTAAATAGGGAAGTGTGTAGGGGGTGAAGGGAGGGCTAGGAACGGGGAAATAATAAGAACCAAGATGCATTATGTAAAGGTACAGTTCCGAATGAGAAATGTAATTGTGTTGTATATCTAAAATGTAACAATAAAAGAATTTTTTAAAAACCCAAAACTATTTCTGATCATTCCAAAACAATGAAACAAATATTTACCACATAAATCTAAAAAAATGTATAGCACCTATATTCTTAACTGATGAAACACTGTTGAAATAAACCAAGGAAGACTTGCATGGGATCCATGAAGATCCATACCATGTTCCTGGATCAGAAGATGCAACAAAATAAAGATGTTAATTCATCTCATTTTGATCCACAAGCTTAAGCACTATCATGGAATGTGTCTAAATGACCCCTCAATGTCTCATGTAGCAATAGGTGAGGCTTTTTAAGAGGTGGCTGAATCTAGAATGTGTGATTGATTCTTGTGTAATGCTAGGATTGAGGGTGCTAGGATTAAAAGTGGGTGATTACTAAATAAGTTCACTGATTGGTTTGGCACCTCCCTAGACCCAGTAGCCTGGATATAATGTTAAGGACAGAAAGAAGTGTGTCTTGCCCCTTGCTTGCTTTGCTACCTTCTGCCTGCCATGAACTGTTTCTCCTCTGTGATGCTTGTCTGCCATGCCACCTTGCCTTGGAGCCAGCTGAATATGGACTGAAACCTCTATAAACTACAAGCCAAATAAACCTTTCATCCTTTAACTTTGGGTGTCAAGTATTTTGTCTCAGCAATGAGAGAAGTAACTAAGACAAAAATTTGGTAGTTGAGAACTGGGGTTGTTGCTGTGACTATGCCTGACTATGGTTTAGAATCCTTTAGAACTGGCTTACAGGAAGAGTTTGAAAAGGTTCAGAGATGCCAGCTAAAAAAGTAAAACTGAAACACCTTAGGGATGGCAGATTGATGGGAGATTCTGGTCAAAGTTCTGAAGACAAGAATGCTGATAGAAATGATGCTGGTAAAGACCAGGCTCAGGAGGTTTCTGCTGTGAAGAAGGAGTGCAGTGGCTGTTGGACTCCAGATGATATGTATTATGGCTTGGCAGAAAGTTTTTCTGCATTTTGCTGTTATCCAGAGACTTTGCTTGAGATTGAGATTAAGAGCAATGGGCTGATTAATCTTGAAGAAGAAATTTCAAAGATGTCTAATGTTGAGGTGGTGGCATGGGTACTACTGGGGAATTTTAGCCAGATTTATGTTGAGAATCAAGAGCTATAGTAGACTTCTCTGCTCAGTACTAGCAGGCTATGAGTGGCACCTGCTTCTTGGTTTCCATAATTCAATATATTGTTTTACATCAGGAGTCAGACTAAAGCTCTACATGACTCAAATGGGCACATCAGATGGAGGATTGGGTGAGTATAACCCCTCCCCCAATGGCTGCCATGGAAACCTAGGCTCTAGTCTGTGAAGTGGCAAGGTTCTGCTGAGTTACATGCTGCTGAGGTCAGTGTGATCCCAATTAAAATTCTTTTCCCTGAATTATGGCTTCTCATTGACCTGATGGGTTGCTTGCTAATTATACCCAGTTCCAGTTCCTGTTTGTTCTATCCAAGCAACATAAGCAATGCTTACTCCTTTTCAGCCCTGTCTGGTGCCATCTTGCCAGGTGTTCAGCAGTACTTCACTAGATGCCTTCAAAGCATACTCTGCACTTTATTCCTTCCCATGATTGTATTCAATAAACACTGGATGCACTTGGGGGTCTTTGTCTTTTCTGCCATCAGCAGCACTAATCATGTCCCAAGACTCAGCTTCTCTACTCTAAGTCTCGTTTCCTGTCTATTCTTTAATTCACCTTGTGCTGTAGTAGCTCACAGGAGGCCAGGACTCACTGCAGAGGTTCTGGCAACATCCCCTTCCTCATTCCCTGTAAAGAGCAATGAACCCAGCAGAATATTTAAAACATTGTGAGTTTGGCCAGAAAAAAGTTCCAGTAAAGTTATGGACTGTAAAGTTGGAGCAGAGGAGAAACTGGCCACTGAAAAGACCACCAAGAAAAAGTCAAGTATTTCAGAAAAAGACAATAGAAAAGATGGCCTGGGGACATCACAAGAACTAGCAGGACTCCAGCCTTTGTAGCCTCAAGGAGTTGCAAGTGTGAAAGACTTTGCATTGAGAAGAAAGTCCAAGAACACCATGTTCCAGAATGTAACCTAGAGAATTTGTTCCTTGGGACCAGGTTCAGAGTACTCAAGATCCAGGTACTTGACCACTACAGCCAAGACAGAAGGAAGCCTGGCTACTGCTCCAGCTGGCAGCACACTTTGGTGTCATCCATGTGGTACTGGTTTTAGGTGCATGCAGAATTCAAGAGTTGTGGGGTGAGGAAGACTTCTACCCAGATTTCAGATGAAGAGCTGGGAGGCCAGGCAGTATTCCCCAGAAAGGGTAGTATGTGGAGTTGTGAGTGTGAAGCTGAAGGTGCAGTGGAGACCTTAGAAGTGTGAAGAAGCCAGGAACATGGATCATTTGAGAAAATTTGCATGGGGGGAGCAGAGCCAGCCCAAGAGAAAAGCATGGGAGCTGCAACCACCAGCAGTGCCTTAGGGGAAGAGCTATGCAAGCTCTTTGGAGTTCACATCTTGCCACAGAGTACTTTGGGTTTTGGACCTGGAACGACAGGACTTAATGTTTGCCTTGCTGCATTTTTGGACTTGATTTGTTCCCAATTCTTTCTATTCCCCTTTGTACCTTTTGGAATGGAAACATCTATCTTGTGCCATTGAATGTTGGAAGTGTTTAACTTTCTTTTCACTTGTACATGGGCTTACAGCTAAGAGTTTGCCTTACATCTCAGAGGAGACTTTGAAGTTGGATTTTTCAGCAATGCTGAAAGTATTGGTACTTTGGCAACTCTTGGAGAAGAACTAAATGTCTTTTGGATAAAAGGATGTGCATGTGTCTTTGGGTGGCCAGGGATGGAATGTTATGGCTTGTGTTTAGTTGTCCCCCCAAAGCCTCATGCAGTCATGGGTGGGGCTTTTTCAGAGGTGGCTGAATCTAGAGTGTGTGATTGATTCATGGTGCAATGCAAGGTTTAAGGCTGTGTGATTACTAAATCAGTCCACTGTTCAGTTTAGCACAGCCCTAATCCCAGTAGCCTGGATATAATATAAGGGACAGAAAGAAGGAAGCTTTTCTTGCCCCTTGCTTGCTTTGCTACCTTCTGCCTGCCTGCCATGAACTGTTTCTCCTCTGTAATGCTTGTCTGCCATGGCACCCTGCTTTGGAGCCAGCCGACTATGGATTGAAACATCTACAAACTATGAGCCAAATAAACCTTCCTCCTTTAACTTTGGGTGTCAGGTATTTTGTCTCAGCAACAAAAAAGTAACTAAGCTAAGCACTTTGTCAAAATCCCACGAACAGTGTTTATATAAAGTGAACAATGTCATTCTAAGATGTTATGAAAAGGCACAAGACTCAAAATTACTTAAAACAATTTTTTTAAATGATTGGGAGGAATTAATCCATTTGATGCTAAGCCTTCTCTATAGTTACACTAATCAAAATAATGCAGTATGAGTGGAAAGATAGACACATAGAATGGAACAGTGCTATGCTCAACTGTTTTTTAATGAAGTTTTTAAAACAATTTGATGGAGGAAGAATAGTCTTTTTACCAATGAGTTCTAGCTCACTTGGATATCTTTAAGAAGGAAGGAAGGAAGGAAGGAAGGAAGGAAGGAAGGAAGGAAGGAGAAAGATCAGAAGGAAGGCAGGTTAAACTATCCTCCTATCTTTTTGCAAACACATACTCATATTTTTTAAGATGCCTCATGACCTTAAATGTACAACATAAAGTTATAAAACTTTTAGAAAAAATAGGAGAAATATTTAGAAATAGGGTATTATTGATTGAATTGCCCCCCAGCAAGACCTATGTTGAAGCTGAGCTCCACATTGCTATGACTATATTTGGAGATAAGACCTCTACAGAAGTAGGCTAGGCTAAATGTGGTCCCGAGGCAGAGTCTTAATCAAACAGGACTGGTGCCTTTATAAGAGGAAGAATAAATACAAGGGTTAACTCTCCACCCCTCATGCACAGAAGAAAGGTCACAGGAGGACATAGTGAGGAAGAAGATGGATGTCTACAAGCCAGGAAGAGGCCTTCGCCAGAAATCAGTGCTGCTGGCACCTTGATCTTGGGCTCTACCCTTTGAAACTTTGGAAAACACATTTCCATTGTTCAGGACACCCAGGCTGTGGCATTTTCTTATGGTAGCCCTAATAAAGTGATATTAAACTTAACTTCAAAAGCATCTCCACAAAAGAAAAAATAAGTTGAGAAGGTAGATTTCAGGAAGATTAAATATTTTGCTCCACAGAAGATTCTGTGAAAAATATGAAAAGACAAACTACAAATTGAGAAAAAATATTTACAAATATATATCTGTCAAAGAATTTTTATCCAGAATATTCAAAAGACTCTAGTAACTCAACAACTTTTTTAAAAGCTACAAAATGAGCTAAAGACACAAGCAGAAGTTTCACCAAAGAGGACAGAACAATGCAAATAAACACAGAAGACACTCAACATCAGTGGCCACTGAGGAAGTGCAAATGAAAACACATGGAGCTGTCACTAAACCAGCAGGATGACTAGATTTTCAGGATAGTGACCACAGAGGTGAGGACATGGGGAGAGTAGCTGGCTACTCGTGTCTACTGGAGCAAGGGGGACAACCCAGCCAAAAGTCATGTCCAGGGCAGAACGGACCAGTTCCCTGTGATTTCCCTACCTTTCTTCTGTGCAGGGCCACCTACTGGGACCATGGAGTCTCTTTAGCAACTTGTACTCCACCGTTTTTATGTTCCTTGGCTGAGATTCCACCTCATGTGATCTTTTCCATATTTCCTCTTCCTCCAGTTTGTAGCCTCAAGGAACTGGCTTCAGATCCAACACCTGCTCCCATAGACTGTGACTGAGAACTGTACCCCATAAGCCCTGCCCACTGCTGCCAGTTTTACTTTCCAGAGGCATATTCATAGTTACCCAGCTAAGTACAACCTCAGGAGTCTCCCCTAGAGTCTATAAAACGTGTTATGAACATTGTAGCTTGTTGTCCATCACTTCCAAAGTCCATCCTGACCCTGACAAGGTTCAGTGCCCCTTGTGCCACTCACAGGGCCATGCGATGTTCAGCAGCTCTACATTGCTTGTGCCCCAGTATATATTAACTTCTCTGTGCCTTTGTCCATGCACATCATGGCCTCTTCCTGGTGCTTCCTTTTCTGAATCATGTTGCCTGTTCCTGTGTTAGATCTAAACTGAACACCACCACAGAAAGAGACTCGGTGACATCACTAACTGTACCACATTAGCGGAAACAGAGAGTCTTGTGTTCGCTACTTCTCACTATACTTCTTTAACATTTGTACACGGCACATATATTATCAATTCAAATATAAAATAAATTATTTTATCTCAATTGTGATGTAGCAATCAATAATTTTTGTGTTCAAATGCCTCATTGGAGACAAAAGACTATCCTGCTCAACTCAGTTACTTGATTCTTTTCTTTTTCTTTGGGTATCTCTCAATTCTCTTATATAAATAAGTCATCTGATATTCTGAAAGTCTTCATAGTTCTCAAATATAATCAGGATATCATCACTATTTGGGGGAGAAATTATTACCTTTTAGAAAAATATATTTATTAGACAAATTAAAGAAGGCAATATTGAGCGGAAAGATATCCTGTGTCCATGGATTGGAAAAATTAATATTGTCAAAATCTCCATGCCACCCAAAGTGGTCTACAAAGTCAATGCCATCCCCATCAGAATTTTATTGACATCCTCACATAAATAGGAAAAAAATTCTAAAATGACACCACAAAAAACACCAGATAGCCAAAGCCATCCTTAGCACAAAGATCAAAGCTGGATACACTAACAGAATGACTAGATTATAACCATGCTTCCTCATTTTAAAATATACTATTTGATATCATAATGTTAAGTGAAATAAATCAGATATAGAAGAGTAAATATTGCATGGCTTGTCTTTTGTGAGAAACATAAAGTATAAATAATTTAAAGAGCAAAGTGTAAAAAGAGATGGTGAAAAAACTGTCTCTTCAAATAAATGTTGTGGGGAAACTGGATATTCACATGAAAAAGAATGAAATTGGACATTTATGTCACTATATACCAAAATGAAATGAAATAGAATAAATATCTCAATGAAAGAACTGAAACTATAAAACTAATAAGAGAAAACAGTATGAAAATTTTTTGAATATTGGTCTAGAAAATAATTTTTTGCAATAAAAGCAAAAACATACAAATAAAATTACACCAAATGAAAAATCATCTGCACAGAGGAAACAGTCAACAGAATGAACAGTTACATACAGGGTGGGAGAGAACATTTTTAGACCATGCATAAGATACAGGGTTGATATATAGCAAAAATATAAATAACCTAATTGAAAAATGGGCTAAGGTCCAGAATAAATATTACCCAAAAGAGTGCCTACTGATAGGTATTTGAAAACATGTTGGACATCATTAATCATCAAGAGAATACAAATCAAAACCACAATGAGATATCACTTCTCATCTGTTAAGACTGACTACTAACAAAAAGTCAAAAGATTAATGTTGACAAGGATGTGGAGAGAAAGTAAATTCTGTCATTCTTGACAACATGGATGAGTATGAGGACATTATGCTAAGTGAAATAAACTGAGCATGGGCAGACAAGTACTACATGGCCTCTTTCACATGGAATTCAGAAAAGTCAACTTCATAGAAGGAATGAGTTGAACGGTGTTCCTGAGGCTGAAAGGTGGGGTGAGGCTGGGAAGTGTGGAAATGTTGGTTAGACGGTGCACAGTTTCCATTATGCAGGAGGACTGCACTGGTCATGGTGAACACAGCTCACCATAGGGCCCTGTGGCATTGTAGGGTGGCAGAGGGTAGCAGCAATGTGCACTCTGTTTACAGAGGGTGGCAGGGCAGCAGCTTAGTGCTTCATCCTCTGGGCCCTGGAAGCCAGAGCAAGGCCTTTGAGTTTCACTGGCGACTGCTGATATCCTTCTGGGTACTGTGCTTTACAGATCACTCTGCTGCTGGGTGTCAGCAAGGGGAATCTGCTGAGAGACAGCTGGAGACTGATGAGTCCTCTGGCCTGATCAGATGCCAGTGTGGGTGAGAGGGATAGGGGTAGACAGAGGACAACCTGGATGGAGAAGTGGGAGCACCAGGGGCAGGACCTCTAAGGACTGGTGCCGTCCAAGTTTGCTGTGTTTCTCTTTTGTCTCACTGCATGAGCACCTCTATGACTCAGCTTCCCCAGAACTCATGCACCACTTCTGCTTCCCCTCTCTTGGAAGGATGAGGAGGACTGCATTCTGGGCAACTGTATTTGCAATGCCAGGTAGGCAGTGGTCAACAGGACATTACACTAGCCTCTGGGTGGATGTCCAGGCTAGAAATCACAATGAGGAGTCATAGCGGATAGACAAGGTCACCACGTGGGACTGCCTGGCTTTGTGGAGACACAGGCAAGATGCCGAGCTTCTCAGAGCATGGTCTCCTGACTGGGATGCAGCGAGATCAAGAGGGGAGGACCTGAGAACCACATGTTGGGCCCCATGACCGAGTTTGGGAGTTTGGGGAGGAGAGCTTACCCTCTTATCCAGTTTCTTCCTGGTCTCTGCTCCTTTCCTTCCCTCCATTTTCCCCACCCCTTTGTCCTATCAGGTGGTTTAAAAGCATTTTTGGCTTTATACAACAAAAGCTGTCTGAAGATGTTTGCACTCTCCTAAAATACTAGCAATCTTGGTGGAATCGGTCCTGGGCTCTGCAGGCACTGAATCTACCTCTGCCTGGGCTTTGGAACACATCCAGAGAAGATGGAAGTGAGATCTGCTGCCCCGAATGTGAATAGCAGTTCTGTTCACGCCCAGCACAGCAAATGCATTTAGGAAGAGGCTGGGGAGCAGTATTGCTCCTCCCCGGTCAGCCAGGCAGCCACTGCCAGGTGCGTAATTTTACCTTTCATCAACAAATGAAAATTCTTGGCTCCTTTTACACCAATTTTGCCTCTTCTTTGGCCCACCTGGGACATGTACAGCTTTTGACATGTCTTAAAGTAAGTTTGCTTTGCAAAATTGATGGCAGTTAGGATGAGAAAGGCAGGATTCATGAGAGCAGGCTGCACACTGGGGCTTGCTGTGTCCACACAGCTGGACTGGTGCTCCCTCCCTGGCTCCTTGCATAGAGGCAGCCAGCCACAACTAGAGAGAGTGAGACTGCCTTCAGGAGGGTCAAGATAATGCCAGACTCAGTGGCCCTGCACCACCCTCCTCTGTTGCCCGACATTAGGATGTCAAGGCACAAGGGCCTGGGCCAAGAGGAGAAGAGAAACTAAGTTCCGGGAGTTCTGTGTCATCTTCCTGAGAGCCATAGGCAGCACCCAGAATCCCCCTCTGTTCTTGTACCATCCAGAAGTGAATGCTGAATTCATCCTCAGCCTTTAGTCACATTTCTCTGCCAAAAAATAGATGGGAGGGAGATGGTGATCAACTTAAATGGTGGAAGTACATTTTAGTGTGTTTGAATCACATCAGCACTTTATTTTCTTCTTGTTGAGTGATTTGGCATGAAAGCTCTTGACTTCCTCCTACACACAGAGGAAAGCACCATCGCAGATTCCTCCAGATCCAAGTCTGGCCAAGACTCCCGGTCACATGCCAGAGAGAGGCCCAGATACAAGGACTTCGTGGTTGCTGGAGAAGCTCTCTCGGTTGTCATGGGCTGGGCAGGTGTCCTGTGGAGTGGCATGACGGTGTTTTCAGGCACTCATGTGGTTCCAGGTGAGCCTGTGTCTGCAGGAGAAGCTGTGTGGAGCCATCTAGACTCTGCCTTCAAGGGCTTCTTTCATCTGGCTGTGAGGAAGCTTCATGGTAAATTACAGTTGTTCTGAGCCAACTTTTTAATTATTTGATAAATATCTAATGAAGTCTGTATTTCTATTATAAAGGCACAGAGCTTCTTTGCCAGGAGTTTATAATGTAATCCCAGGTGAAGGTTTCTGAGAGCACATTGCGTAAACATCTGGTGCCACACCAGAAATTTCTGGGGGTCAAAGGCAGAGCTGGTCCAAAGCTCTGAGGACACTGAGAGGCCCTGTGAGGCCAGGTGGCATTGGTGCAGTGGGCTGCAAGTCTGAGAAGCTTCCTCCCTACCCACCATGGCAGGGCTGGGGCCACTGCTTCACCCCTTCCCTGCCTGCTGTCTGTGTGGCCTTCGTGGAGCACACATCTCTAGCCATGGAACGTCACTCTCAGGCCATACAGTGTGGCTGTGAGAAGCCTGGCTGCACCTGTGGGCCATGGGTGGGTTCGTGTCATGGCTGTGGGATACCAGCCCTGCAAGCTCTGCTGCTTTTTGTGACACTGAGGTCACTGGCCCACCAGCAGTGTTGTGGTCAGGGCTACCCTCAAGGAGCCCAGCACACAGCTACTGCTCAGTGAAAGCAGATCCTCTGCCTCTATAGGAGAGACAGGTGTGATTCCTTCCTCAGCTGATGTCACCCTGGTTGTGGCCCCATCAGAAGAAGGTGCTGATCCAGACAGGAGCACAAGATGAAGCTCCTCTTCTGATCTAACTCTGCTAGTAGGCTTTTAAAATTCTGCATGCAGAAGGCAGAATGGCCCATTCATAGAATCTGCTTGGGGATGACCGTACTTGCCCTTTGATCCCCACCCAGCCCTTAGCCTGCCCTCCTCCAGAAAGAAGCAACTTCAGTTCCTTCTTGTCAGCTATGTGGCTCACTCAGGGAATGTTCTAGAAAGACTGCATTTCCCTTCCTTGGCTTCAGACTTGTGCTTTAGTGGTGGGAGCTGCTGAGCGCCCCCTGCTGTATATGTAGTGCACCAGTGCACTTTGCATGTGGCCCAAACAGATGCCTGCTCACTTATTAATAGACCAATTCCAATCTGCCACTGCAGATCCAGATCTCCATGATGCCACAGTTAGTGTGCAGTTCTTGCTGTAGTCAGTTTGGTGTCACAAGGCCATGGAAAAGACACAAACTAAACCAAAGATGAGTCTGAGAATGATTAATATTCAAAACTTCTTGTGGACACAGGAGAAAACACTTACGTGGCAATATATCAGCAACTGCAAAATATATAATGAAGAAAACTAAGCGTGCTACTTAGGAGTGTGGGATGGCAGACTGTGAGGCTGCTGCTCAGCCTTGGAAAGGAGCTGGACTTCCGGCTGGGAGGAAAGAGCTGTGAGCTGAAACAGCTAGGAGATACAGCCCCTGCACTTGGCTCTCTGCATCCTCGTGCTCCATGTGCACAGGTAAAACAGGGCACCATGCTATGGTCAGGGTTATGCACAGACTCTCTTTGAGACCAAAAACTTGGTTTGAAACTGTTAAGTCATGTGTATGTGTTCCACAAAGAGGTAATTTTTTGTGAATGTTTAAGACTGAACAAGATCATTTTTCGTTTTTGAGTCACGGAAAAGGGTATTTTAAAAAGTAGCCTCTGCTCTCTAACATTTTTAAAGTGGTAGATCCAAATTACTTAGATTCCTGTGCTTCTGAAGCTGCCTGGGTCATTCACAAGAGTTCTCCAGCTTTTTGAGGACATAGTTATTTTTACACCTACCAAAGGGCCACAGACTCACCCTCACCCCATATGAATGCTGTCTCTAGAGCTTCCAAACCCCTTCCACTTTACAAGACTAAGAGAACCTCAGGGGGTCATTAAGTGGTGGCAACATAAGAGCTGAATTGAGCATTTAAGGGCTCTCATTGATCAGATCCAATCAGAAAGGAGCTGCTTCAGTAGCCACCACATGAGCCCCCTGGAGGCCAGACCACTTGGACCAGCCGAAGTTGGTCCACAGATGATCTCCGTCAGCTCCAGAGAGTTTACCCATGGCTTTTCTGCTGCTGAGCAGCACATAAAGAATGGCTAGGAAGGCCAGGGATTTAGCTCAGTGGTTCTGCTGCCTGCCTTGCAAACACAAGGTCCCGAGTTCAATCCCCGGTACAGAAATAAAGAATGGCTAGGGGAAACCAAAAGTGAGAAGCTGAGCAAAAGGAAGCCAATGCTCAAAAGCCAGAGGAGTGAGACCTTCCCTTAGTCTGGGGTCTTGAAGGCCAGCTGGTGTATACCCACAGCATCATGCATCTCTTGATATTACTGAAAGAGGAGCATGTGAACCGCTCACACCCAACAAAGCTGAGGGGCACATGGGGTAGTAAGTCCACACAGCTGACCTGTGCTAGACAAGGGGCAGGACTAGGTTCTGGGTTCCTAGCCAAGAGCTATGATTTTGAATTTAAGAAAAAAAAAAACCTGCTTTACCAACTCCTCTCCATTAGCCTTTGTGTTAAAGGAAAATGTTGCCAATGAGGCAAATAGCATTTCCAGGACGGAGACTTAACCATGTGTAGGATGGTGAATTTTATGTTATTTTCTTTTTTTTAACTGCAATGAAAAGTTTTTAAAATGGAAAGGACATTTCCCAAGTCCTGTCCTAGGCTGGGGGTCCTCTGCTCCACTCCAGAGGAGCAGGACTTCCCTCCCATCCCCAGCCCCACCCCAGGACACACTGAGCCCCCTTCTGGCTGGGACCTGTGCATCTCGAATTTGCTGGTCTCCCTGAAGGATAGCGGGGTCTGCAGAGCCACTCTCCCACCCAGCATCGCGTGCCTGTGCCCAGCTGTGAGGCAGTTGTTCCCTGGTGGTTCCTGCAATTTTCTGACTGAGGTGCTAGGTTCTCTTGGGAAGAGTCACTCCCACACTAGGGCACATGTGACAGGAGCAAAGAAACAGGAAGGAAGCCAAGCAATGTACTTAAATGGGCATTTGGGGTTTGCCTCAGTCCATTTCTGTTGAATACCTGAGACTAAGTAAGTCACAGAGCAAAGAGGTTCAGTTTTGCTCATAATTCTGGAGGCTGGAAAGCCCCAGGTGACTCCATCTGGAATGAGAGGCTTGTGCTGCCTATAATGGAAATTGGCAGGGCAAGCAAGCACATGTGGGAAGACAAACCAGTCTCATTGGTGACTAAGCCAGTCCTAAAGGCACGGGAACTCACTCTCCCTGAAGAACTCTCCCCTGGAGACACCCTAAAATACCCAGAACCCAGTTCCACCAGGCAGAGGGGCAAAGAAAACTCAACCCAGGCACCTTCATCCTGGCACATGGCTGTGACACTCTACAGCATTGGAGTCAAAAGTGAGACCTGCTCCCTACAGAGGAAACATTTTTGAAAAGTGGTCTATAAAGGTCCAGGATTTAGAGTAGCCACAGTGAGGAAGGAAAAACCAGTAGAGAACTGCTTTCAAATAGCTGATGGGAAATAACTCCCTGGGCAGGAAATCTGTGCCTAGACCAATGATCACTCATGTGAGACACAAAAGGAGGGTCAAGTCCAAAGCTCTCAGAGAGGTCACTTTCTTTCCATGTTTCCAGGACCCTCCTGAAGGTCAGGCTCCACCATAAGAAGACAGGGAAAAAAGGAGCTGTCACACCCAGGCTTTGTGGGGGAGGCCCCAGGGATGTTCCAGCAGGCAAGGGTTTCCATGCTGACATGTCCCCCTGCCAGCAGGGCCTTTTCCAACCCACTGGTGGCCTGAGCTGGCTGGGATTTAGCTGTGTTGGCTCACTGGGCCCCTGTGGCCCTGCAATTCAGATGTTGGAGCAAGACAGTGTTTGGGGCCAGGCCCTTGGGGGCAGGTGAGAGTCACTGAGGCCATGGGTGTGGGCGTGAGTCCAGAGATGCAGTGTCTTTCCTGGAGGAGAAGGAGCCCCGAGCTCTACTCTCTGCACACACAGAGGAAAAGCTGGTGAAGACCCAGGAGAGGGTGACTGTCCACACCCAGGAGCAGGGAGCCCACAGGAAACTTTAGTGGCCTGGGACCTGGATCACAGCTTTGGCCCCTGGCACTAGAGAGAAAAGCCTGGGGTGAAGCCTTGGCCAGGGTGTATTGTTATGGCAGCTGAGACCACAGAGGTGATGGTGTGCTGCTCTGAACTCAGGGTGGCCATCAGACACAGGAAGGCAGAAGGAGTCATGGAGTATGTGTCTCTAACCTCAGTTTTACCAGGTTTCCTAGACAAGCCCAGGACTGGGCTCAAGAGAGTGCTCCTAATGGAATGGGCTCATGTTTTCTGCTTGAATTCTGCTGACCTCTGTCAGTGCCCTGAAGTAGATAGCGGATGTCAATAGACAGGTCTCTCCTAAGACACTCCATGGCCCAGGACATGTTACCTTCCTCACTGTAGCACTGCAGCACTGTACTCCCCATGTCACCCTCCTTCTATAGCAAGTGCCTGAAACTAATCACTAATGGCACAATGAGTTCCTGGGTTACAGAAAATAAGGGAAGCTGAGTCCAGTATCATTTAGAGGTGATGTCTTCTTTCTGTCAAAATCCAGGAAAGCCAAAACTTACTCTCGCTGCTTAGCAGGTCAGGAGGAATTGGACACAAGCTTTTACAATGGGGAGAGCACTCTGTTTTCTTACACATAAAACCAAAATGACAAAAGACTGGGAAGCAGCCTATAATGTCACCTGCCTTCTTGGCCTGGAGGCCTCCTTGCCAGTGAATTATCAGACTCAGTAGGGGAGGCAGCCAGCACAGTGACAGGACGCGTGGCCCAGCCTGTTTCCTGTCCCTCAGGAAAGGTGGAAGACAGTGAAGGGCCGAGCCAGCATGCAGAGCCAGGCAGGGGCTGTCCCAGTGGGGCTCTTCGCAGACGGCCTCTGCTCCCTGTCCACCCTCCTGGGTAACTGTCAGACCACACTGGAGCTTTGAGCATATTTTTAGCATTTCTTATAAATATCTGAGTTAAATCTTTATTAAATTTCATATGCTTTATTCCATAATTATAGTTCAGTAGTTCTCAGTGAATTGTCCAATGCTAGTTTCTGGATTTAAAGGAAAACTTAAGGTACACTCAGGGTGAACACCTAAGATTGAGGGACTGGGCTGTCCCAGAGGTCAAGATCCTGGTACGAGGCTTGATGGACAATTGCCCTGACTACACCAAGCCAGGGCCCATACAAGCCCTGCTCACTGCTCCTCCAACTTGGTCCTCAGCTGGATACCGTGGCGTTTCTCTTCTAGTTTTCCTTTTTTGCACAAAGATTTTGAATCCTAGCCTTCCAGTGTGGAAAGAGAGGAAAGAGGTTTTCTAAAGAGGTTAGGAAAAGCAGTAATTACACTTTAGGATAATGATGAAAGAAAAGCCGGA
This sequence comes from Heterocephalus glaber, assembly GCF_000247695.1. The sequence continues at coordinate 4,472,735 of NW_004624850.1, read as the reverse complement.
TAGATGATATGTTTTGTGCCAGCCTCAAGTCTAATCTTCACAGGTTGAATCTGGGGAAGCCACAGTCTGTGCAGGATCAGGCCACACCTGGACAGCCCAGGACAGAGGGGCCTGAGACACACTCAGCCGCTCTGGGCTTGTGTGTTCCTTCCCTCTCACTGTGAGGAGAGCCCTTTCCACTGATCTGGAGAAATTCAGAGCCACTCTTACCCATCCTTCTCTGAAAACCTGTTATTCCACCTCTCTCAAGTCTGTCCTCTGTCCACAGCAACATTTTCAAATGATCCCAGTTTCAGGCTGCCTTGATGCCCATCAGTGGCTCCACTTCTCGCATGTTCTGTGATTGAGACAACCCACCTCCCCTGTGGCAGTAGCAGGGCCATGGCACTTCCCGCAGAGTGAGCTAAGAAAAAAGGTGAACATGCAGTGGAAAGCAATGCTGAGTGCACAGTGGATGCAGAGTACCAGTCTGCTGCATCAGTCTGTCTGCATACTTGTGTCAGATTCACCTGACCCTCACCAATTATAGCAATCACTGTGAGATGAAGGACAGTTCTGTTTCAGAGAGGAGAAGGTGCTTGCCCAATTCACAACCCCAGGTCAACATCTTTCCCTTGTGAACCCAGGGAGTTATCTAGTAAGAGGAGAGCTCAGAGCACCACTTGGAAGTGGCGGGTTGAGCACAGGAAGGTCATGCTGCACAGGGCCCTTCGCACATCTCAGGTCCAGGACCTGGCCTGGAAGAGGAGAGCCAGTAGAGAGGCAGAGGGGAGGGAAGGTGAGAGGGGCACTGGCCACCCCAGGGAGCCTCTAGGGCCACTTCTGCCCGGCCACCAGCAGCTGTGCAGGGCCAAGCCAGCCTTGGCTCTAGGGCTTCGCAGCATGTCCTATGGCACAGATTCCATGTGGGAGGAAGCATGTGGGTGACTGTCTGGCTCCAGGGATGCCTGGGAAGGAGGTCAGCACCCCTCCTTCCCAAGGATAAACATGCTGCCTCCCTCAAAGACATGGACAAGCTCTGCTAAGTAGTCAGCCACAAATTTGTTTTCTTTAAAGGAAATAGGGAACAAGTTTTCTATTGTATAAAACCAAGTGTGTAGCACTTCATTCCAGGCTGAGTCACTGAGCAAACCTACCTCCCTGAACACGCTGCCCTCTCCCTCTGCCTCTGGAAGGCCCAGCGAACACTGTTGTCTACCTGGGCCTGTCAGCCTGGGCTGAGGCCACTGTCCTTCCTGCAGCACACAGCAGCTCGGTGCCCAGCAGCACGCAGAAGGCAGTTGCGTTCCTAGTTGGGCCCTGCAGTGTCCCCACCAGGGCTGCTCAGAGCTCTCAGTGACCCTTCCCAGTCTTATGGTCATCAGTGCCATCTCAGTCTCCCTCAGTCTCCCTCAGTCTCCCCCGAAAGCAGAGGCAGTGGCACAGTTCATTCATGTGGAGACCTCTCTTTGATGATCTCAGGTCACAGGGAAGAGATGCTACCCAGGAAAGCAGGTCATGTACTAGGTGTCCCTGTTCACGGACAACTCTAAGTTTTTAAAACTATAAGAGTAATACCAATCATGGATTTAGAGGCGCAGCCAATGCAGAAGGGCACAGGAGGGAAAGCAGCCGTTGTCAGGTTTGCAGCTACCAAGGCCACACAGCCCACCGCCCTCTGTCGCTCCTGGGCTTCATTCTCCTTAGGGCTCCTTCCATAGTTCAATACAACAAGCAGACCCCAACAATTATAGTTTATTCTCATGGAAAATAAGTCAACATGGCCTAAACAGCGTATCAGAGATCTACAGGGGCTGGCTACCTCCTTGAATCTGTGACCCCTCTACCCATTCCACAAGTGACCATGGCTTGTGGCCCTGCGGTGTCTTTCCACAGCTTTCTCATGCACAGACAGGGAGGAGCAGGCACAGATTTCTATTCTTAGTCTGTTTTACCCTTAAGATAGCACCATGCATGCTTTCTTTAAGACCTTGCCTTTTCTGAAAGTGTGCAGGTAAACTCTTTGAGGTGAGACAGTGGGGGAATGGGGCTCTCTATACATCTACACCTTTGAAACATGGTGCTGAATCGCTGGTAGGGAAAAGATACATCTGCTTTTGATACATCAATCTGACACATTTGTCTACTGACATATGAAAGTCAAGGAATTCAACTCTTTACATACCTAGCCATGCCCCTTTGTTCTTTCCTCCCATTTTTGATAACTACTGTGTTTGAGGCCTCAGCTGTAGATGGTGTCTATTGTCGCCTACTTCACAATTCCAGGAGGTGAGTAGATCTGCCCTCTACCTGCTGCTGCTCAATCCAATCTCGCTTCTCTTCTAGGAGATTGCAGTTTTTGTTAAAATAGTTCTAACCACTGTAAAGGGAAATGTCTCTGATATTTTATCACTTTATCAAAGTTATTCACTGCAGAATAGCTTGACGATATACCCAAATTAGATGACTTAAAGAAAGATGTTTTACCTTCAAGTCTGAATGGATATTTTTTTTATAGCTGCTCAAAATCAAATAGGGTTTTAGTGTGCTTTATGCACTCAGGAATTCATTGTGCAAATATTAACTGAGCCTTTATGAAGAGCCAGGTCTGGGTAAACCATCATTAATGGGCAGATAGCATACACCTCCCTCCAAGCTCACATTCTAATATGATATAAAAAGCACAGGGCTCAGACAGAAGAAGCCAAGAGATAGATGTTAGATACAGAGAGAGGCTCACACAGTGCCACATCACTGCAGGAAGGAAGGAGCCTCTGGGACATCCCAGAGAAGCTCCCAGGCTCAGAGACATCCACAGCAGACACTCGGTTTGGCCCCCAACAGGAAAGCATCCACTGCCATGCCAGAACCAAAAGGTCCAGGGATAAAGGGGAGGTCCCAAACACTGCCAGTGGCCCAGTGGGTACCAAGCCCATACTGTGGTAACTTCCCTGGTTCCAGAACACAAAACTGTAATAGACATACTTAGCTGCTGGCAGAATCCCCACATCAGTTTCTGGACCCATACAGCGCAGGGCATTGCAGACAGAAGGGTCAAGTAGAAGCCACCAGCACTGCCTCTACCCAGGGAAGGGGTAACTCAAGTGCTGCATGGCACCTGGAGGATTGCAGGATTAGTGCCACAATCAGGGACTTGACCGGCACCACAGCCCCAGTCAGCTCCCCAAGTGCACTGTGCAGGAAACAGATGGCTCTTTGAGAACGGCCATGGATTATGATAAGCTTAACCAGTGGTGACTGAATTGCGGCTGCTGTATCATATGCCATATCTCTGCTTAAGCAGATTAGCCCACCCCTTGGTCCTCCCACACTACTATTCATCTGACAAACACCTTGTTTTCTGTGTCTGTCCAGCAATGCCCTGTCCCTGTCCCAATATCAATTCCCCAGCCCCAGGTCACAGCTGACTTCACAGAGACCAGGGCTGTCTCTCCCTCTGTGAGGTATCACACCGGTCCATGACACTGATGACATTATGTAGACCAGACCAAGTGGGCAACAAGTGCCAACTAGTCTGGAGTCTTGGTAAGACATTCATGTGTCAGATGGTGGGAAAGAGATCTGACAATAAGTCAGAGGCCTTCTACCCCAGTGAAATTTCTAGGAACCCTCTGGTGTGGGGCATATCCAGATGGCCCCTCGAAGGTGAAAGATAAGTGGGTGTGCCTGCCCTCACTCACATCCAAGAAAGAGTCACAGTGTGTAACAGGCCTCTGGATTTGTAACAGGCATCTTCTTCATCAGGATGTGTTACTCAGTTACTCCAGTAACTCCAGTAACGCAGTGGCCCAAACAGTAGCTGGTTGTCACTGTGACCCAGAACGGAGAAGGCTCTGGCCTGCCATAGGCCAGGCTTCTGCAGGCTGCTCTGCCACTTAAGTCACAGGGTTGAGGTGAGGAAGTTGTGCTGGAATGTTGGACACTGCTTTGGAGTCCTGGGCCGACAGCTACAGGTGAGTCACATGCACACCCGGGACTTTTTTTTCTGGAACAACTGCTCCATTTTGAGAAGAAGTCTTGGCCTGCTGCTGCTGAACCTCAGTGGAGATGGAATGCCTGACCACAGGCCGCCCCGTTGCCATCTCCTTGAGCTTCGATTCGCAAACTGAGGGTCACCAACCCTCCAGGCCGTCGAGGTACATGTGCTTGTAGGCATGCCACCAAATGGAAGTGGCATATATGTGACCATCCCACATAGCCTGAAGGCATAGAAAACTTCCATGGAGCTGCAGCCAAATGCCTACAGCTGCTTCTCCTGATGAACCTGATTTTCTCCTCCCAGCCCTTACCTAAGGCCTCATGGGGATGCCCTGCGGTCACTTGAGAGAGTAAGAGAAGACCAGGCCTGCTTTACAGTTGTTTCTACTCTATAAGCAGAAACCCCACAAGGGGACAGCACAGTGCTCCAGTTCCTCTCTGACCCTGAAGGGCAGCAGTAAAGGGGATTCTTCTCAGTGCTCATGCATATTTTCCCTGAAGGTGAAACTCCAGACCAGCAATTGTACAGCAACTAATCCTGCTATTCAGCCACATGGTCACAGACTCAGAAAGAACATGATTAGAAAATTTGGGAAAAGGAGATTTCAGGAAATAGTATGTACATACTGCTTTGTTCAAAAAATGGGAAGATTGGGCAGGGGATTTAGCTCAGTGGTTCCTCCGCCTGCTGCTCAAGCGCAAGGACCCGAGTTCGATCCCCGGTACCAAAAAAAAAAAAAAATGCTAAGATGTATGTCATGTCAATGTCACCAAAGAGTGACTTCAGCAGAGTAGGACTTTAAAAATCCAGTGCATAGGAGGACCCAGAAAGATGGCAGGGGATGGCACTGGAGCATTGCCATCATGGAAGGAATGGGATCTTGTCCTCACTGGAATAGACACTCTGGGTATGGATTTGCCTTCCATGTATATCTGCCCAAAATGCCCTTCCTGGACTCACAGGAGGCCTCTCTACCATCATGATGTTCCACACAGCACTGCTTCTGACCGAGGAATGTACCTCACGGCTAAAGCAGAGCAGTGATGAGCTCATGCTTGTGGAAGTCACTGGTCTTACTATGTCCCCACAATTTGTGAAGCCAGTGCCTTGACAGAACTGTGCAGCAGCCTTTTGAAGATGCTGTTACTGTACCAGCCAGGGGTCAATACCTGTGGCAGGGTTCTCCAGGAGGCTGTAATTACTGATTCAACCTCTAATATATGGTGCTGGTTTTCTCATAGGCAAGATTCACAGGTTCAGGAATCAAAGGGCAGAAATGGAAATGGCTCCACTCGCTGTTACCCCAGCAACCCACTAAGAAAAGTTCTGCTTCCCATTCCCATAGCCTTACATTCCTCTTAGCTACAAAGGAAGCAATGCTTCTACCAGGAGACACAATAACAATTCCATTGACCGAGAAGGTAAGAAGCCACTTCCTCTTCAGGCTCCTCGGTCCTCTGAGCCACAGACTAAGAAGGGAGTTCTGACATCGATAGGGTGATTGATCTTTACTACCGAGGGGAAATGAGGTGTTCTTCCACAGTGGAGGTGTGGAAGTGTATATCTGGGATGCAGGAGACCCCTTAGGGAATCTGTCAGTATTATTTCACCTGATATTAAGGTCAGTGGGAAACTACAAGCACTCATTCCAGGCAACTCACCCCATAGGTACAGAGCCACGATCAGCTGAGGTTCCTGCTGCAGGCAAAGGGCATACAGAGAGGGCAGTAGTAGAGGAAGTCACAACACGAGGTGTGACTATATGGTCAGTAACAGAAAAGAGGGCTGAAATTGCCAGGAAATTGCTTCATCCTTATTTAGTCATTTAGTCGTGTGTGTGTGTGTATGTGTACATATCTATTTCCTTAAATCAAATATAATCCCCAAGGAAAGACATAAGGTCATGTTTCTGCCTTGTGACAGATTAATAACAAGATATATTTCTTTTCTGCCTTCTTTAATTCCCCTCAGTAGCATCACATGATGTTCAGACTTCATAGTGCAGTATTTAAGTGTGTTTCTCTTCTTATATTATTAAACTAATGGAATATCAGGAGAGTAAACATCACTCAAGGACTTCACCCCTCTTCTGGGAAAGGAGTTGGTATGTTTTTGGTGGTACTCAGGATAGTTGTATCATGGTTGGCAGAACAATGACCTTATTCTTCTCTTTCTTGGAAATGAAGTATGGTTAAGGAGATGTATGTACAGGTGCCAAGCTCCCAAGGGGTGGGCTGGTTGTGGTTAATTTTATGTGTCAATCAGCTGGGCTGTGGAGTGTCCAGATATTTGGACAAACGTTATGCTAGGTATGTGTGAGGATGTTTGGAGATCCTTGTTTGAATCCATGTTCTGAGTAGAACAGATGTGTTTCTTGATGTAGTTTTCACCCAACTAGTGAAAGGCCTGAGAAGAGCAAAAGAGCTCAGAAAGAAGACAGAGGACATTCCTGGACAGCGGAGCTGGGACACTGGTCCTGTCCTGTCTTTGAACCTGTAGGTTCAAAGGTTTGAATGTCAGATCCTCCAGAGTCTCCAGTCTGCTAATTGTGGATTTTGGGACTTCTCAGGCCCACCACTGCATACACCACTCCTTATAGTAAACAAATACATCACTAACCTCTTTGTTCTATTTTACCCGAGAACCCTGACTAATGCAACCCTGTGGAAGGTGCAGGAGGAGGCCTGAGCACTGAGCCATGCTCCTGCCCAGGTTACAGGTAAGGAGGGGAGAAGGCAGAATGAGGCTATGAGACGAGGACCAGTTGGCTAGAGGAGCACAAGGTAGGTAGGCTGGCTGCACCTCATGAGAGGAAAGGGACTGAGAAGGGGGCAATGACACCAGATGCTAGTAAGAGGCCCAGAGAGTGCACCACTCTGGATTCAGCCACAAGGAGGCCTTGGGTGCTCTTATCTGATCAGCTTGGGTGAGGGCGTCATGAGAAAATGGAACCAGGAAGCAAGAGAAGCAAAGAGTAACTCTGTGGGGTCCTGAGGTGCACATCAAAGGAGGTGTGGGACAGGAAGGAGAAAATGTGAAGTCTAGAGGAAGGCTATCTTTCAGAATGGAAGGAAAACAGAGTTCTTCTGTGGCAATGGGAATAGTCTTGCGTGGGGGAGAGCCATCAATGGAGGCAGAAGTGGGCAATGCTTGGTGAAATCCAGAGGCAACGAAGAGGGGCTGGAGCAGGGTGAGGGTGACTGGGATCCAGGATGCACAGGAATGAATATTCCTGAGAGCTTTCTTTGGCTGGAGGTTTTCATGGCCTTCCACCCACTGACACCACAATCTTCCTTCACTGCCCCTGTGGGTTCCCCGTCATGGAGTCCTTGGATGCAGCCAACTTCTTCTGTGAAGATTCTCTTCCAGGGGCTCTGACTGCCCCTTCCAAGTGAGGCAGGTGGTGTTTCAGATTCCTTTTTCAGTCTCCTCCTGGCCTTTTTCCAGCTGCATTTCTGAATTAATTCTATTTCTGCTTAAGTAACACATCTTTCATCTGTTGGGATTTCTTCTAGGATTTTCTGTAGATAATCAATATTTTGTAAATCAATGAGTGTGTACAGGCTAAAATTTTTATTATTTTTCAGTTGCTCTGAAAAACTCTGATTTTTTTCCACTCACACTCACTAAGAGTTTGTTGGAACACTGGCATATTTTGTTTAAATTCACTCTTTCCCATAATTTGAAAGCTACCTTTGTTTTACTTCCTGAGGGCACATTGGTTTTTACAGCAACATTTTTCCAAATCTGATTCCTATTTTCTTGTAGGTTGCACTTTTTTTCCCTTCTGCACACTTTTGCTATCTTCTGATTGTCCTTGAAAGTCTAATGGTTACCAGGATGTGATTAGCTATGATCATTCACAGTTTATCCTCTCCTGAACCAAATGAAATCTTTCAGCCTAGCATTTTTTTCAACAGTACTGGGGCTTACACCCAAGGTCTTCCCACTGAGCTACACTCCCAGCCCTTTCTACTTTTTTTTCTGAGACAGAATCTCACTAAGTCACCAAATTGCCCAGGCTGGGCTTGAACTTCCAATCTTCCTGCTTCAACCTCCCAGAGTGATAGGTTTGCACACCTGTGCCACCAGGCCTGGCTTCAGCCTGGGGTTTATGCTTCCCTTCAAGTAGGAAATTTTCTTCTATTATTTTTTAATGTTTTCATAACTTGTTTTCACTTGTTGCCTCCTATCACTCTTGTGAGAAACATACCAGGAATCCTACCTTAACTGATCACACTTCTTAATATTTTATATGTTTCCATCTCTGCTTTCTTAGTTCTGTTCTCATACTCTGGCTTTTGTCTTCCATTTACTAACTGAATAATTAATTATTTTTATTTTATCATTTTACACTTTTGTGGAGTTTGAAATTTTCTTTACTTACATGTTCAGGTTGCAGCACTGTTTCCTTATTCTCTTACTATTCTGTTTTGGAAGATCTTTGCATTTTTGAAGATCTTTTTGTCTGCCTGACGTGGTTACATGCTGGTCTACTCTGGGTCCCTCCTCCTGCTGCCACTGCTGTTATGATCTCCTGCCTCTCTACAACTGAACCACCATGGAGTAGGCCCAGGGACAGCACTGTGCTAAGTGGAAACACAGTGTCCACCACCTTGGTCCCCAGCTGGACACCCAGTTCTCAGAAGCATTCAGTCTCTTTCTCCCAATCTCTCCTCTTCCTTTTCTCCTCTCATCTCTCTCCTCGGTGGTATCAAGAATTCCACATGGTCTTCAGTTTCTTGCACAGAACAACTCAGGCTCTCCAGCCCACCACTGGGCCAGGGTGCCCCAGCCTTTCACTTGCCAGCAGAGTTCACTAGGTGTTGGCTTGAACATGGTCTTGGCAGGGGTCTTGGATACTGTCTTTCTCAAGAGGTAATCGTCACATTCATAAAGCATTCCTCATTCATGGCTGTTTGAAAAGAGGCCCTCAATATCATGAAGCCAAGTGGTAAGCCTTTCCTAAGATCCTATGCAGAAAAGAGGAGAACAAGACTTTCTTTGCTCACCAAGTCATCCAACTCTGTTATTTCTTTTTGCAGCTTGGGTCTGGAATGTCCCCCCATGGCCTGTATGTGGAAGGCTGTGTTCTCAGGTAGGTGCTGTTGGGCGGGTAGAGCCGTTAAGAAGTGAGCCATTGGGAGATCTTCAGATCACTGAGAGTGGGGCTCCTAGGGGACTAGGGGACCCCAGGCTCTCTCTGTCTCTTTGCTTCTTCACCCAAGACGTGAGCAGTTTTGCTCTGCTATAACTTCCTGCCACAATGTGCTGCCTCTCCACAGGCCCAAAATTATGGGCCCACTACATCATGGACTGGGACTTCCAATGCTATGAGCCAAAATAAACCCTTTTTCTTTATAAGCTTATTGTTTTGGGTATTTTGTTATAGTGATGGAAAGCTGACTAATGCATTTGCTGATGCTGACTTTGTGTCAGTGAGGAGAGTCACCGCCCTAATGCCCTCCTGGGAGGAGTGGAAAGGAGGCAGAAAACACATGAGGTTCTGTTTTCTTGTTGTCTTCTGTGGGTCTGAGGGTTTGAGTGTAATTTCATATTTCTGGAAGTATAGACCTCAAATATAGCACTCTGGAAAAAGCTCATTAGTCTATTCCTGGGTTAAAATATAAAATTTAGTACTGTTTTATTGAGTCAGTGAATCAGTATGTATTCATTTCCTGTGACATCTTGACTGCATTGTACAAAGATTGATAGATCTCTGCTGTTCTAGCTGATTTGCAACTCAGATCTGTCTCCTGGAATGGGCATTTTACTGATCACAGAGGACATCAGATAAAAGAATACAAGCAGATAAACACAGAGCCCGTATCCCAGGAAAGATGAGTCTGCATAAGCTAAACACTGGGTTTGCTTCTTGCAAGATAGCAGCGTTTGTTGACAGGGCAGTAGAAATCTTTGAACCTGTACACATTCAGTTGGCAAGGCAACCATCATCAGATGACATTGTTGAGCCTCAGGCTTTGCTGCAGGGGTCCACAGAGGGGCTCCGAAGGAGCATGACAACAGCCTGCTCCAAAGCATCCCCTCTGGAGTTGACCCCTGCACGCTGAGGTGTGACAGCTTGAGCCTGACCTCTGCAAGTGTGGTTTCCATGCACATAGGAGTGGCCCTTGGAACATCAGCCATTTGGCTTCAGCAGTAACTGGGCTTGCTCCAGCTCGAACAGTGGCACACCTCCCAGAGCTTCATTCACAGGAAGTATTCAGGGGTGATATCACAAGGGCTGGGAAAATGAGCAGGCAACGTTTCCATGTTCACAGCCCCAGGCTGTGCCTGCAGGTCCTTTAAATGTGTCACTTATAAAAGATGCCTCTGTGCCTTCCCAGACTCATCCAGAGGTTCTTGTTCGAAGTATGTTCGTTTCAGTGTGAGGATATGTTCAGTGTCTGTGATCTATTTATCATTACATACAAGTCCTGCCTGTGATCAAGTTTTCACTATTGTGACTGTACTCTGTGAGAAGAATAGCATTGCCAGGAATTTCCCAGGTAGGAGTCACCTGAATGACGTGTCCAGTTGTTGGACAAGAGGTTAGGCGACTTTCTACAGAGCCATCTCTGCTTTGGGCTTGATCAACCAGGAGGTCCTCAGACAGCTGCCTGAGACTTTGGTTCCCATGCAGGAGTGTGTGTGTGTGTGTGTGTGTGTGTGTGGCCTCAGAATGCCTCACAAACCAACACAGGCCACTGGAGCAAGCCCTGAGAGATTCTGACATCCATGTGTCCAGAACAGAATCAAGAACTTTATGCTCATTATCTTATGAAATGCTTAAAACCGTTCTGAGGCAGAGACTGGACACACACTTTTCCACAGAAGAAGCTGAGGATGGAAAGGCTGGATTGTTTCTCCCTGAATGACATGTGCTAGGGTGACCTCTAACCCCAGGACCTGAGAATGTGACTTTATTTGGAGACAAGCTCTTGACAGAGGCAATCGAGTCACAATAAGGCAGGAAGTTGGCCCTCTCCCACTGTGACTGCCATCCTCACAGAACAGGGGACTCAAAAGCCAGAGAGCCAAGAGCAGACCTTCCTTTACACCCTCAGAGGGACCGTGGCCCTGCTGGCACCCTGAGCCCATACTTCAGGCCCCAGGGCTCTGAGAGGGATGATGCCTACTGTTGACAAGCTGTGGGCTATTGTCCTTTCTTAGTCAGGGCAGCTTAAGCAGACATTTACTATTCGCAGTCCTGGAGGCTAGAAGCTCAGTCACTGTGCCAAAGACCTATGCCCTGGGGAGGGTCCTCCTCTTGCTACTGTCTATGGGGATGGCCACCACCTCACTGTGGCCCCCACATATTGAAATCACAGGCCCCTGTTGTGTCTTTTTCTTATTATGTGGGCACTAATCCCATCACAGGGCTCTACCCTCATGACCCTATCTGACCCTAATCCAGAGGCCCCACTTTCTGCTACCATCACCTTACAAGTGATAGCTTTAGCATTTGCCCCTTGTCAGGACACAATCCAGTCCTTCACAAATCCAGTCAGACATGGTCACATGACTGTCATCTCCCTGTGTCTGTCTCTGCGTCTCTCCCTTTGTGTCAAGAGGAGAAAGTAAGGATCCACCCTACTCCAGAGTGGCCTTATTTGACTAACTGTATCTATAGCATCCTGGGTAGGCCAGATCCTTGACACCGTGGGGCTTAGGACTTGCAGTGTGGGTTTTGAGGGGACACTGGCCTTCTGCCTAGGCAGGAGTACTCAGGCTGTCCAGCATCATGGGAAGTTTGAGATGATGGCCGTGACAGGAGCCACCCTTCCCCTGACCAGGCTGCAAGCTCTCAGTGTTGACTTCGAGACAGAAATTTCCTGGGAGAGAAATGAACGAGGAAAGAAACTAAGGGGCCCTGCACAGACCAGCTGAGCTGCAGCAGAGGCCCGAGCTCGACCCAAAGCAGTGAAAACAGAAGAAGGGCAGGTCCAGGGACAGTGGTGGGAGAGTCTTCAGCAGTTATTTCCCCAGACACAGGCAGGAGGAGGCCTGTGAGTCTCCCTGTGGTACAGCCCTTTCGAAGAAGGTGGCTGCTGGGACAGCCTGGTCTGTGGAGATTGACACCCAGTGTGAAGTTGGGTCAGGACCTATCTACTGAGAAGTCCATTACTGAGCTATTGCTGAATCCATTGCATCATTATCTATTGAGGAATCCTTTACACTATTAATATAAGATAAATCCACTATACCACTTATCTATTGGTGAATTCACTAAACAATTAATCTGTTGATGACTCCATTACACCATTGATTTATTAGTGGATCCATCACACTACTAATCAGATGTATCCATTGCACAATTATCTACTGATAAATTCATTAAGCTATTAATCTATTGAGTCTAATCATTTCACTATTGCTATACTGATCAATCCATTAAGCTATTGATCTACTTATGAATGCATTATATCCACTGCTGGAATTAAATAGCCTCTACAACGTTTATGGTGAGCCAATTCATTCATTTAGTTCAGGAATTCTTTCAACTGTGGATCAAGTTCTTTCAGCTGGAGATCACTGTGGATCAAGAGATCTGTATGGGTCACACACAGTCTTTAGTTCTAATAATAGGACCATAATGAACACACTGTTGATATTCTTCAGGATCAAAGATGTGAGTGCCTTGTCAAGGCACTATAACTAAGCTGCAAGAGACACAGACAGTATTCCAACCAACCAGAGATGTAGCTGGAAGGACACAAACACGTGTGTCTCCTCTCTCCTGGTGGCTTCCCCACAGAGGGCCTCGCCTACTCAGTGGTTGGCCTAACATCATCCCACACGTATAGGCTCTGTCCACACCTATGCACAGGGGACCACACGGGTGGGGCTCCCCATAATTTCAGAGTTCTGATCCACAACCCATGTCTAAGCATGGTGGGACACATGAGTAAATATTTTTTTAATTGTAACAGAATCAGTGATTGTTCTCAAAGAGTCAAAGATATTTCCTTTCTTGGGACAGAGTTAACCCTAACAAAGTACAGTGGACCTTGATTTACAAAATCAATTTGGTCCTGAGGGCTAGTTGTAACTCAGGTTGGTCAATTGAAGTTTCAGGCTCCTCTACACAACCTTCAGAGTCTCTCTCCTCTTTGCAGGCAAATCTCAGTGTCCTTAGAGAGGCATTAGCCCAGGATTTCCTAATTAACCCCACATAGGAAAGGATGTTGTAATGTTCCTTCCAGAACTCTTTAAGGGTTAAATCTGTATCTGAGACCATCTGGAAGCACAAGTGGCCAGCATCTGGCTGATAACTCAAGATTGGTTTTAAATTAAAACTAAAATTCTTGTCATAATCCAAATTGTCCATATGTCAGGCTGGTTGTAATTCAAGGGTCCACTGTACCTTTTAGTGAAGTGCCTTAACTTTTACTGAGCTCATGACCCAGAACATGAGTGAACAGTGCAGTTCCTGGTGCCCTGACCTTGGAGTCTGTGACAGCAAGTTAGGAGCACAGGAGGGCTCAGAGTCCCAGCTCAATCCCCTTCTGGACATCATGTCTGGACCAGAGGACCTGTGGAAATCCACTGAGCAGCAGTCAGCCTCAGGAAGGGTGCTGCTTTCCTCCCCACCCAGCATCTTCTAGCTTTTTGAAAGCAACTTCCAAACAATATTCATACAAACTAGGGACATATAATGGGAAAAATATTCAAACTGCTTCAAAATCAAAAATGTATTTTCCATCATAAATGAGAGACAGACATGCCCCACAACCTTGTTGGAAGCCTGGCCTGGAACCAGGCTGAGCTCACTGGGGTCCAGGAGGGCAGTCCAGCAGGGTACAGTGTCCCACTCAGATCACAGGTGACATAGTCCCCAGCTTCTCAGCGGGCTTGAAAGTCTGAATACACACTGACCACATACAGGACAGGATCCCAACAAAGCTGCATATCTGCTTCTGATTTATTTGCATTTACTTCTTGAAATGACAAATGTCATTTCATGTCAAATGTCATTTACTTTACTTGACATTTCATGTCAAATGTCATTTCATGTCAAATGTCATTTACTTCTTGAAATGACAATGTCCATGATGGCTCTTAATAGCCCTTTACTCCTTTTCTCTTCAGAGCAGAATCTTGTGATTTGTCTCAAATGAACAAACAAAACATGCAGACTGTCCTGGTTTGCACCTCACTCAGGATTCTCTGGAGCTCGGGGTGGTAACTGTGGCCATGTATGTCTCCACTCCAGCTTCTTCACTGTCCCTTAGAGTGTGACAGGGAACAGCCCCACCTCACACCTCCCTAGGTGTCACCAGCATTCCCAGTGTGGAGAGCAGGCTGCAGACACAGCAGGAAGAGAAGGACCTGCTGCAGTCAGGGGATCACACCAGGCTTGCTCCTCAGCATGTGGCCAATGCGGGCTCCACACAGCTATTCATAGCTGCACAGTGTCACCCCAGTTCTCACTGCCGTCCTCACCCATTAGGTAGGACAAGCTTGCTCTGTGCACACTCATACTGCATATAGTGGCCTTAGCCAGCAGTGCCCATTCCACTTTGTCATAAAACACACATGTCCCTCCAAGCTGCCACTGTGTCCCCTCTTTTCCTGGTTTCCCTTAGCCCCACAGGAAGGAGGATGGACAGTGGGGAAGAGGAGGCAAGTGTGTCTGGGATGTGAACATGTAGACAGGATTTATGGCTGCCAATAAAACCATCAATTATGACAAATCACCACCTGTGACAAAAGCCTCCCTTGTCCCAGCCCCATGAGACCTGCGCAAGGGCAGGTGCAGAGTCCGAGGTCCTCCAGAGAGCAGGTCAAGCCATGATGCAATGCGCCCTCCTCCACATCTCACCATTTGGAGTAAATTTACCAATTCCTGCTCCTCTGGGTCTTCTATGAAAATGAGGGCTCTGGTGACAGACACGGGCAGGAGCTAGCCACCATGCCTAACATCTGGGAGAGACTGCCAAGGTGAGTAGACTTGCCTGAGGTATGCACCTTCATCGTGCACCTGAGACTCCACAGCCAACATGGCATACCTGGCTTTGGACACCTGGGGGGGGATTCTCTTTCCTTTTTACAGTCTACCTCGTTGAAAGAAGACACTCACACGTCTCAAATAGCAAGCTCCATTCTCTTTTTATCACTTTGAGAGAGTTTTAAAATTTAAGAATACACTGACAAAACTGTGATCATAAGGAGGGGGGGAAAGAATAGGTTGTGCCATGTTGGGAAGAGGTTGAGGGGAAGAGAGGAGAAAGGGAATGGGAAGTCGTTGACAAAAGTCCACATTGTTCTGCCTGTATCAAAACTTTCTTTCTCAATTGCAAAAAGAGAGATCAGTGTGGATCCCCACAGCAAGAACAAGATGAGGAGAGCACCATTTCCTGGAGGTTCACAATGAGAGTCAAGTCTGAGATCAACCCTGAGACTTGGCCACATGGTGCCACAACTGAATGAATAAAACTCTAAAGTTCAGGCCCTTTAGTTCAGACCCTTTAGAGAAATCGCCAGTGGTGTCCACAATGACTTATGTCAAGGGCATCCACTGACACCATGCTCCTCCATCCAGCTGTGAGGACACAGTGGTCCAGGCAGGCATGGCAGTGTTGGCAGCATCCTTGGTGTCCTTTGGGCAAGGTGAGGAGGGCACTGGGGGTGTCCCCCTCCTGCTGTCCTTGTCAGGCAACAGTGGCTGGGGCACCCACTCCAGGCGATGAGGTCTAAGCTATGGGCAGCAGGGCAGCACTCCCTCCCCATTGTCCAGCCACACACAGCAGCTTAAAATGCCCTTCAGATGTCCACTCGGACTAGGACCCTGTCCTTCTTCCCTCATGGACCAGGCCAACAGAATATCATCAGCAAGGTCTAATATGATGGGTCCTTTAAAAAGATGCTTCCAAATCTTCCCAGGCCCTTTTCATATGATAAGCACATTTCCTGTACGTGATATTTAAGTTTTGTATTGGCCTTCAAGTTTTAGGTTTTCTCCTCAAAACCTGTGTTCTGGGCAAAGCATCCTGAGCTCCAGCCTGCAGAGCAGTGATGAATTCTCTGCCACCAGGAGCATGTGGTCAGTCTGGTCCCCACTGTGGCACCTTGCAGTGCCTCTGTGCACTGCGCTCCTCCAGTCTAGGTGAGAGTCATAGAGTGGAGCAGATGGTGGGCACAAGTCTAGCTGAAACACGATGGAGCAAAGCAGCACACTAAGAACACAGAAGCCCCTGAAGACTCAGAGGGCTTCCAAAACTTTTTATTTAGCTTCAGACACAGATTTCTTTCTTCAAAGGAAATCTCACCCAAAAAAGTAAACCAAAGAAAGCGATAGAGCAGGCCTGGCATGGAGCTCAGCCATCTACTCCTCTTGAGAGACCTGGGCAGCCCTGAAGGGACACTCAGAACCGTGACCTGTGCGCCTCCTTGGAGGACCTGGACCAGATGGAGGCCTGGGACCTGCCCAGACTCACAGAGCCAGCAGACAAGTGGAGGGAGCCCCCACAGGGTGGCTCCTCCTCCCCAGTGTCCAGCGGATCTGTGTGTCAGCTCATCACCACTGCTGTCCTGTGTAGCCACAAGGTTGGAAAAGGAGAGGGCTACAATGCTGATGACACCTGCCTGTCCACAGCAGCTCCCGGGGCAGGGTCCACTCAGAGAGGTCTCATCAACAGCTACCCCTAGCCCAGATCTCAGAGGCACCCACTACACAATCCCTAAAGAGCAAAGGTTCTGATGCCTGGAATCCTACACTCAGCCTGCTCTGATTCACTTGTTGAGTTCCAAAGGAATGGGGTGCTCAGGACTCTCCTTTCAAACGCACAGAGCAGCCCTGAGCGCTGGATTCCCAAAGAGAACAGTAGAGACCACAGCTCTGCCAGGAACCAGCCTGGAGTTAGACATTCATAAGTACTCAAGATGAAGGGAGGCCAAAATAGGTCTGCAGTGGGTTTTTTCTGTTTTAAAAAAAAATATGACAAGTTAAAACTAGACAGGAAAGTGCCAGGGGCTGCCCAGCTGCATGAAGTCTGCAGAGTCATGCACAAACCCTCCAGTAGATACAACTGCTAATATTGTTGCAAGTGATGTTGTTTCTCTGTAGTGAAGAACATAAGAACCACTTCATGTCCGCTTTCTCCTCTGGTGGCTTAATTTTGTGCTTGTGTCACCAAACCTACTATTGAATTCTGACAATCAAAGGAGTACAAAATCTGAAAGTAGGTCTGTAGAAGTTTCACCTAGTTCTCAGTCAAATCTATCCTCACTCCTGGCTCTGGCCCTGGGGAGAAGGAAATCTGAACTCTTGCACCGAGAGGGAGGTTTATCAGCGCGGGTAAGCTACAAGCCTGGCCAGGTCCTGGAAACTCCTGCCAGGCTGCACCAGAGACTCCCTGCTAGCCTTGTGCCCTGGCCAGCTTGGCACACGCCTGATCAAGGATCTTCCAGCTACCTGGGGCCAGTGTTGGTAAAAGACCCCACAAGCTTCAGCCCAGTGTGGGGTCTTACACACCCTGAAACTCAGAGTCCATTGTTTCTAAGACAGTAGGCATCACAGTTGGCTGCCACCTCAGCACATGTGTACTGGTGTCCAGCCCACATGTGTGTACAGATGGCCACACTCTCTCACACCTCATGTGAGGAACTGCAGGCTCCTTTGCATGGGAATGGGTGACAGTTTCCAGTTCCAGAGATCTGCTGATTCCTACTTGGCAGGAGGAAGTGGTAGGAGGAGCAAGAGAGGTGAGCAGCATCTCACCTGGGCAGGCACACCTGGCCTGGTACACCTGGCCTGGCAGGCACACAGCAGCCACCTGGCACCTTGGCCTAGGCTTCTAGTGCTAGAAGCTTGTGGGTGGCTCACGCTGGTTTGCAGGACCTGACACAGAGGGAAAGCCAGCCCACGGGAGCAGTTCCCAGGCTGTCTTATTTCCCACTCCATGCTGAGACTTGTCTTTCAGGACACAAATGAAGACATGTATCTGGCTGTCAATAGATAAGCAGAAGCCTTGCCTCAGTTGTGCCAGGGGTACAAACATTCCACCTCTCCCAGTGGCCAGTGAATGTGCAAACCTCAGCTTGGTATCATTGCAGGACACAGGCACAGTCCTCTGTCACTTCTCTCACGTGTGAGGCTCCAAATATTCTCACTCCTGCACTGAGGAGACTGTGTGGCTGCATCTGCAAGAGAATGGAGTGCAGGTTCCTGGGTGGTCCCCAGACACTGATTCATAGCAGGTCCCTTTCTGTACTGTTCTACAGCTATTCCACACATGCTTATTGGATGTGTAATTATCCATCACCCCTCAGCTCTGCCTACCTCCTTCCATGCTTTCTAGGTTTGTGTGCAATCTCCATTATGGTGGCAAAGAATTATTTTTGGTTTCTCGATGAAGGAAAACTGGGGGAAACATTTTTTCTTATGGGTATACTTATTTTAGATTCAGATAAACCCATTTTGGCTGCCACATCAAAGCACATGATGACCCTCACTACCCAGCCTGCTGATGTGAGTCAGGGCCGAGGTCCCCAGGGAGGAGGAGCCCCAGGCCAAGCCCGGGTCAGAGCTAAGCCCAGATCACGTCCCACACTTCAGGCCAGAGACACTCCGGGTACACATCTGCAGCCTTGGTTACTTGAGTATTTTAGGCTGTTTTTCACATAACTTTGGTTTGATTAAAACCCAAATACATTTGGCCAACCACACATCCCTATAATTTTTCTGCAGATATTTATTTTCAGGGAACTGTGAGCCATGCACTGCTGATCCCATTCCTGCCCCGCAAGGGTCGGGTGGTTGGGGTTCCTACTGTGCTCCAGAGCGCCAGTCCTCCAATCCAGGAAACCCATTTCCAGAGCCTCACGTGCCCATGGACAGCCTGTGATGTGCACAGTGAGGATGTGTTCCAGCTCTGAACAGGGCTGAGTTTTTGTTTTTCTTGTAAGTTATAACCCATGATTTGCAAGTGGTTTTAGACTTGGAAAAACATGTTTTCCCCTC
Organism: Heterocephalus glaber; assembly: GCF_000247695.1. Next base: position 4,453,791 of record NW_004624850.1, on the reverse strand, counting down.
TCTGACTGACAGAAAGCTTGACTCTGAGGGACACACCCCAGAGGCTCGCCACCAGGCCCAGCCACCCAAAGTCTCCACAAGCCCAGGTCCCTGCTTTTCCTGAGCCAATTAGTTCAGTCCAACTGATGCAAAGGAAGACACGGAGTTAAAACTGTCATTACTGTTGTGCAGAGCATGAATGAAATCCAGCCAAATTCTTTGCTACAATGTAACAAGGATGGCCTCTGATCCAGTTGGTCCTCTTTCCCATCTGATCTGAAACTTCCCAAGAATAGATTTCCTGTCCACTTTCCTACCTGCATTCTGGCCTTCTGAGTCTCCACCAGAACTGCTCATCAAGCTCTGCTTACAGCAAGCTGCTTTTCCTTGCTAAAGTCTGATCCCTCAACTACTCCTGCAAACCAATGCCAAAATTCCTGTGTTGTCAGATAGAGTTATAGAAAGCAACCCCACTTCTGGTCTCAATTGCCTGTGTTCATCAACTTTCCATCCCTATAATAAAATAGTTATAACAAAATAACTTACAAAGAGCAAAAGTTTATTTTGAATTTCAGGTTTGGAGTGTCTAGTCTTCAATGGGGCAGATCCATCATCTCAGGTCCTGAGGAGTATACCACATGCCAATGGTGGAGACCAGGTGATAGAACAAATTGTTTGTCTCGTGAGCCAAGATGCAAAGAGAAAGAAGAGACTGAGGTCCCATTATCCCTTCAAGATCACACCTCAGGGAACTAAGGATATTCACTAGGTCCCACCTCATAAAGATTCCACTGCTTCCCATAATGTCTTCCTGGGAACCAAGACTTTACACATGGCTTTTCGGGGACATCATCCAAACCATTGCAAGCTGGGACATAAGTAGAAGGAGGCAACACCTTAATTGTGTGTGTGTGCTTGTGTGCTTGTGTGCATGTGTGTGTGTGGAGGAGAATGGAGAGCACTAGTGATAGTTCTCAGAGGAGAGCTGAAGGATCAAAACAACCAAGGCCTAGACTACCTGTAGAGTCCCAGGAGCCTGGCATGGTGGGGTCCACCCAAGACACTCACAGGCCCTCCAGGGTAAGGAAATCTCCACATAGCACTTCTGTAAGCATACTAGGAGATGTTTCATAATAAAGTTTACACATCACTCATATAGTGAGTGAAGCACATGCAGCCAGGCACAGGATGCAGAGGTACCAACTCACTCATTCTACCCTATATACCAACCAGTTCTGCCCTGCACATGATATTTGGTCTCTCCATATTAAAAATAATAGGAAGGAAAAGCAAAGGACCCATTTCCATACATGTAGACCCCACCTGTTTATGTATCCAAAGTCCCAAGAGCACCTTGCTAGTCATCCACCATTTGTCTGGGAAGATTCCAAATGAGAACAGTGCCAGGCACTGACCAGTGGTGTCATTCATGAGCTCACTAGGAGTCTGGCAGCTCTGCAGTTCATGAGAGGATGTCTGGTATAGAAGTGACCACAATGAGTGAGTCATCTCTCCTTTATTTGATTCCTTTATTTTCATTGACTGACTGTCACTTGCAGTTGAGCTAATTGCCCACAGCCCAGCACCTTGAGAGTAGGTAATTTTCTAAATCGGGATCCTCAAACTGGACACCTGACAGCAGCAATGTCCGGGACCCAGCTGGTCAGTTCACTCCTCACCATCAGAGTGGCTTTGGGCCATACACCATTTCAGTACTTGGGAAAGTTAACGTGGAAGGTCTGAACTGTCCAATGCACATGTCTGGGTTCACACAGTAGGGAAACAGTTTACCAAGTGTGGTAGGCTGAGTAATGGCCACAGAAGTCCACATCCTAATGATAGGAACCTTTGATATGTCCTTTCTTGGCAAAATGGACTTTGGAGATGTGAACAGGTTAAGAATCTTGAGCTGGGGAGATGAGCCTGGACCATCGGGTGAGCCTGAGATATACTCACATATATTCATATAAGAGAGAGGGAGGTGACACTGACTCAGGATGAAAGGAGCTTAGAGGACAGAAGTAGACATGAAAGTGCTACATTTTTGAGGTGGAGGATGGGGCCATAAGCTAAGGGATGCCAGCAGCTTCTAGAATCTGGGGAGGGGACGAAAGCGTTCCTCTTCCCTCCAGAGCCTCCAGGGAGCACCAGCCCTGTTGATACTTTGACTTTAGCTCAGAGTGAGACTGATGGCAATTTCTGACCTCTAGAACTACAGGTGAACAAATTTGTATTGATTTAAGCCACTAAGTCAGCCCTACTTTGTCACTGCAGCAGTTAAAACTACATGCCTATATAATTAGTCCATAAACAGGGGGAGCCCCAGCCATATTCAAGCTGTGCTTCCTGTGATTCACATGGCCTCACCCCACTTGCCAGGGCATCATTTTCAGGGTGGGATCAAGACAGGACCCCCAGGATGCAACAAGTTGGACAAAGCCACCAAATTAGACAACTGAACCAAATTAGATAATACCCAGGGGGGAAGAAGGGAAATTCCTTTGTCTTTTTTAAGAGTGAGAAAGCTCGAGGAACTCTCCAACAAACTTTTAAGACCAGCCAGGCCAACCCACATGAGATGGAGAGAGATCAACTTCCCAGAGAGACACAAGCTGTCTCGGGAGATCTCCAAGCAAACTGCACACTCTAAAGAGAAGGATGGGAGTAAGGGAAAGAAGGGTGCAGAGCAGGCACCAGGGCTGTTTCCAGTGAAGCCGACCTTGGTGTAGCTCCCCTCCAGGTGCTGACTCACTTCACTGCCAGGAAGACAGTGTGGAAATCTGCTGGGTTTCCACAGTGATGCCCATGGAGTCCTCATAGTGCAGAGCAATGCTCTCTTGCTTCAGGCCTGAGAAACAGATGCTATTGGGTGGGCTGGCCGGCCCAAGGCCATGACCAGAGAGAGAAGACAGCAGCAGCCTGTAGTAACTGGTGTGCTCACCAAGGACTGGTGGAATCTGCCACTCTGGCCAGGGTACGTAAGGGGCATTTAACTCAAGCACAGTGGAACCTGCACAGCCTGCCTATCAACCACACAACTGAAAGGAGAAGGCCCTGCTCCCCCTCCTCCTCAGAGCACAAGACAAACCAGGCCTGTGTCAGCACAGTCTTGAGGTGGCTGACCCCACTGTGGGGACCAAGAGCTCCAGGGACACATTCGACCACTGTCACAGGTCCAGCTGCCTAGGCTGGGACACAGCACAGGCCACAGATAAGGAATTCCTGGGGCGAAAACCACAGAGTCGCTGCAGTTCCTCATGACATAGAGCAGGGATTCATAGTCATGGGAGGCCTACTGAGCTCTGCTGGGTGTAGGTCTTAGAAGGGGCAGCCTTGCCAGTCACCAACCAGCAGGCTTTGAAGACAGATGCTGCTGTACTGGGACAGCAATGGCACAAACATGCCATTTAAGAACTCCCTGACTCTTTCTCTTAGATCTGCAACTGAAGGTTGATGGGAAGAGCAGAAAATGCCCAAAGGAAAAATTAGCACAGTCATGGAAGTTTAGACAGTGGAAGGTCCACACTGGAGCCCAGACTTTTCCGCCTACGAGTCACTGTGTCCCCAGATGTGGGAGCTCGCAGCAGTTCTGGTACAGGGAGTGGGTTAAGGGAAGACTGAAAACAGCACAGAGAGGATCCATGAGTACTGGTTCTGAGCAGCTCTGTGCCCTTGCACTTCGGGGTGTCAGCTCCTTTAGAGTTCAGGAATTGAATACATACTTCACTATATCAACAGATTACTTAGCATCCTATGGAATGAGAATGGACAGTCAAAACCAAAACCAAATAAAACCCCTTGAAAGATGCTTTCATTTAAAAAAAATTGCCTTTAACCATGAGTGTATGGGACAGGGGCCACCTCTGTGGTACAATCTTGTATTTCTAAATTGTAACTGCAGGAAGAGTATAAATGTCAGGCTTTATGAAGTCTGAAAAAAAGATATATTAGCTTATATATCCTAAATAGTCAAAGGCATGGGTACTATTATGTTGAGCAACATGACACATTTACAGAGAGACACACACAGAGGGAAATTTTAAGAGAAGGAGACTATTCTTTGAATTGTTCCATTATATTGACCCTTCCAGATGCCGTTGCCCTGGGAGTCCATATCAAGAGTCCAACCATGGATCCCATGGGCTCTCCATGCACAGGGAGGTTGGTTCCCAAGCTGAGTGATTTGTCAGGGCAGGGACCCAGCATGTATCTGAGAGGCTGAGGACCAGGGTCAGATGAGGGAGGCGTCAGGGAGCCCCTAGGCTTGTATACATCACATCTGTCCAGAACAGTTCCTCTGTAACAATTTCTTTTGGGTTTTTTTTTTGTTCTTTGTTGCTGTTGTTGTTGTTCTTTGTTTGTTTGTTGAGATAGAGTCTTGCTATGAGTCTAGCCTGGCCTTGAACTCACTATGTAGCTCAGGCTGGCCTGGAACTTGTGACCATCCCCTGCCTCAGCCTCTTGAGTGCTGGGACTACAGGGATGTCACACCCAGCATTTCTCTCCCAATTTTAAAAGGTAACTTATGCTCAGAGAGGGCTGTGTCTGGTTTTAAGATACAGATGAGAGTCACAGCTGAGTCGGCTAGCACAGTATCCATGAGCCATTTTCAAACAGAAACCTCCATTCTAGACACACGCAGGCTGAGCACAAGAAGCTAGGCTTGATCTGAGATTGCCCTCTCTGTGCACAAAGAGCTGTGTGATGCCCATCGCTGTCCTTTCAGAGCAGTTTTGTAATTCTGTCCTGATCAACCTTCCTCAGACAGAACTGGATATGTGGCTAAGAAAAGACAAAGGCTGTCAGTTTCTGTCACTTGTATGTCCCTGTCCATATGGGACCAGGAGAGTTGCTGGGCTGGGTGGGGTTGGTAGGCAATAGGGGACAAGATTAGGCCAGCTGAAGTTGACAGCAGGGACTGGGCTGGAGGCCTGACCCTCAAAGACTTCCCATGTAGGTTCTGGGGACCAGAAGCCACAGCCATACCCATCACCCTGGGCACCTGCCAGGCAGAGGGGACGCTCTTTCTTTAATCAGTACAGTTCCATGGAGCAGGTGCTGTAGATTCATTTTGTAGATAAGTTTGAATCCACCCCAAGATGTCCTGGTTCTCAAGGGAAAGTGACAGAACCAAGATTCAAATCCCTGCTCTCTGTCTGACCCATAGCCAAGCACTGTGCTCTGATCCTGGTGGCAGCTGTGGGGTCCCCAGGACCCGGGTCTCAGGGATAGAGTGTGAGCCACACTCCCTCCTGGGGCATCCGGGTCTCTTATGGTTGTGCTGGCAGTCTGTGCCCAGCCAAGGCGTCCTTAGGCCGTGGTTCTGGGTGGAGGGACTGAGGCTGGCTCGTGTCCATGGAGCTCCTGACTCAGAAGCCCAAACCACTCAGCTTATGGCCTCCTTGGTCTCTGAAGCTCTTCTGCAAACACCGTCCTGGGAAACCTCAACAAATAAACAGGTGAGGAGAAGCTGGGACAAGTCAGACCCACACCCATGCTCACTCCTGTCTCGGATGGCCAGAGGGTCAGTTCCCACATTAAGCACATTAAGCAGCTGCCTGAGAGGGTTCCATGTCCATGAAAAGAGGGGACACGTAGGTCTCAACCCTCCAAGGGACAGTGGCTTCCATGCCTTGACAGGGCTGTGATAGACTCAGCCCTGGAAGGAGGGACTCTGGAAGCAAAGTAAGGGGGTACTGGTATCTCCCTTGTGTCCTCCTCACAGTGGCGGGTGTGTCCTTCATGTGGCTCTTGTGGTCACAGCCTGATGACGGATGGCCGTCTAAGCCACAGGGCTGGGCCTGAGCTGATGGCCATGCCTCAAATTCTGCAGCAGGGGCCTCGGGAGGGTAGAGTCTTGCTGTGAGAATCCCTAACTGGAATCACATCCTCAAATTTCCAGCAGTGTGGGGAGGCGCAGCATGGGATCAGCAGCAGAGCAGGTGACTCGCCAGGGCCCCGGCGTCCTCATCACTGTGCCCACCCTGGCCTTCACCACCATCAGTAGCTCAGGTATGGGGACTTGGGCATTGTACCCCATTCCCCCTCCTCCTTCTCACCCCTCCCCTGACTCCCAGAACAAGGAGCCCACATCCAGCACTCAGCCTCAGTAGTACGTGAGGGACCCTCTGGGACCACTTCTACCATAGGACACTACTGGGTGTTCCTCAGAGACGGCCCAGAAACAGGGTCCATCTGTGCTTTTTCATAGTAGCGATTCACTTGAGGAAGGTATAATAAAGAGGAGGAGGAAAGATTAATTTGCCACTGATTCTGTGGACTCACAGGTGGCTAAATCTTGGGCTGTGCCAGGAGTAGAGACCCATGGCAGGTTTGCACTTTGAAGGTGGAGAAAGACCATGGAGATGCAGACAGCCCATTGGTGGCCAGTGGCTGTGGGGGTGCCACCATTGTCCCATGCTGATGGAAAGTGGCCTTTGTATTGGGATTTCAACTCAAGAGGAGGAAAATGCAGCAGGTGATAGAGGAATCTGCCGTGGGCTTGGCACCCACAAATGAAAACTGATGTCACATCACAGTGAAACAGTAACAGTAGTTGCTGCTAGTGACCTTCCAACAATAGCTGAGGTGTTTCCCTGAAAGAGTTACTTTTGTCGAAGTTCCTGCCAGTGTTCTGATGGGAAGTGGGAGCCGCAGACATCGGCCTTTCTAGGTAAATAAAAATTCCTCCTGAGGAAAGTGAATTCTCATTAAGAAGTAAGTCAACACAGGTGTTCCTTAATTGCTGCAAGGCAGGTGACGGTTTGTTTTCTTTCCCCTTTACAATCGCTTCTTTTTATTCACCTCAGCTCACATCTGGGCCGGTGACCCTGTGTGGATGGGGAGGAAGTATCACCTGGCACTTGTTAGGCATTAAATTTCCTTATCAATAACGGCCTGCCATGCCCATTCACTCTTTCTGGCACCTGGGCAGCAACAAGGCCTATGAGGTGAGGCCACCGCTGGAGCTCTGAGGGAGATTCAGCCTCTTGGAGGGCAAACATCCCTCTCAAAGCTGCCTGGATTTCAGGGATCAGACATCACGAGACATGACCCTGGTGGCAGAGGCCTTGACTCTCTTCACTCCAGCACGCTTCTCAGGTCAGCCTCAGACTTCCATCTCCATGATGCCAATCTGTGGGAAAGGGGACACTCAGCACTAGACATGGAATGTGCACCAGCTGGCCTGAAAGGGGGTAAAATCCAGAGATGGCTCAAAGGCAGAGGCTCCAAAGTGGGGCTGATGTGAGACTGAAGCACAGGCCCCAGGGAGGGACATCTCTGCTGGGACCAAGCACAAGGCTCTTCGACAATGAGCACATTCTGGGGCCAGTGTCTGGCCACATACCTGACCACACCCCACTATGAGGTGGCTGTGGGTCCACTCCTGATGGTTATGTGACAGTGAGCATGTGTGTGTGTAGAGGGCACAAGTATGGGGATGTGTGGGTGTGTGTGACTGCGTGAGTAGGCAGGCATGCACATGTGTGCATGTGTGTGGGTATGGGTGTATACACATTCAGGAATATCCATATGCCTATATACAGATATGTGCATGTGTGTTCCTGTGCCTGCGTGTGTGGGTGTGCATCGCATGTTTATGAGTGTGCACATGTGCATACATGAGTGTGCACACACACCTGCATATCTATGTGGGTATACGTGAATGTGTGCATGTGTGTAATGTGCATGCAGGTGAGTGGATGTGTATGGAGCATCTGTGACTATACACATCTGTTCACATAGGCTTACATATGTGCATGTATGTGCATGGAAGGGTGAGTGGGCACATATATGCACACATGTATATATGTTTGTGGTGATGCACGCCAAGGTGCTATGCCTGACCTTCTGGCCGCTGGCTCTGGAGCTGCCCAGCCTCTGTTTTGTGGCTCGTGTCCTTCAGCTCTGACCACGTTTCCTCCCAGAAACATCTAAGTCTGCTCCCAACATAGGGCAAACAGGACAAAAACTCTTGTTTGTACAGCATCCTGTCTTCGCTCATTCTTCCTGAGCCATGTGCAGAGCCAGGATCACCTGCCAGGGCAGCCTGGGGAACTCTGGCCTTTTCAGAACCAGGAAAGGAACATGCACACCTCATCCTGCAACTGGGAGTAGGTTCAGAGTAGCAGGGCACAGGGCAACCTGGTTCTGGGTCTGAGGAGGGGATCCTCAGGCCAGTTTCCCCTCTAAGGAGTGCACGGAGTTGGACATGCCTGTTCCTGTGGCCCTAGCGCCATCTAGTGATACAGGTCCTGCTGCTGTAAGCCCAGAGCCTCTAGGGGAGGGGGCAGAGTCCTCACAACCCCCCGCTAGGCATCCTGACTCCTTGTATGGGCTGAATTTTGTTCCCCAGGAAGACATGAAATTCCATCCCTGGTCCCACCCTTGGTATCTTTGAATGCAAACATGCTTGGAAATGGGGTCTTTGAGTAGTCTGTAAATTAGGATGTGGTCATGCTGAGTCGGGCTGACCCTTCTCCAACAGCTGTGTCCTGTAAGAGAAGAGATACAGAGATAGAGACCCATGAGGAAGATGGTCAGTGGGAAGACTGGGCCAAAGCTGGAGCAATGCAGCACAGACCTGGAGGCCCTGGAGACTGAGGGGGAGTAAGAGTTGCCCACACCCCAAGACTTCTGGCCCCAGGACTGGGAGATAGTGGGCTCCTGTGACCCTGAGTCCCCATCTAGGGTGCAAGAACACACTGTGCTTACTTAGGACGCCTGACTTCAGGGTGGGAGAATGGATGGATTCCACACGGAGTAGCCATGGGAATGAAGGAATGAGGCATGAATGCTGGGCTTCACTCAGGAGGCCACGCTGCGTATCAATCTCTCTCTGGAGATGCTGCTGCTGAGCAGCAGACAGAGGACACAGCCAAGGGCAGGGCCACCAGGTTCCTCTGGAACCATTCAGGGACCCTGTCTGTCTTTGAAGGGGAAACACAGCTGCTGGGTGGTGGTGCCAAGTGGCCTCCAGGGAAGGCCGCTCGTCTCCAGCACCAGTTCTGTGGCTCCACATCCTGAGCCGGGGAGGAGCTGCTGCAGTGACGGGGAACAGGCGACAGCCAAGGAGAGATTGTCCCTCCACATCCTGGGGAAAGGCAGTTTCGTTCTTCTTGTGAGCACCCTGTAGTCTAAAGAAAGCATGGTGGGGGAAGACCACAGACCTCTGTTCATATTCAGTCTTTTAAGGAACAAATATTTTTTTGAAGCCAAAACAGCCCAGTACAGAGCCTGGACTTCAGGTCCAGTGGAAAAGTCCTTCTGAAGATAAATAGCATTTAAACCATTCAAAACTAATGCATAAGCCATGGTGAACAAAATATCCAAAGTTTAAACAAAGATGGGAATGGATTTATTGAACTTTCCTTCCAGTGTTGCCCTAACCCTAACCCTAACCCCTAAACCATCCAGGAAGCAGAGCTCGGAAAGTCACACTTGCCCCAGGACTCAGGCCCTGGTAGAGCCCCTGGCTAGGAGCTGCAGGCCAGGAAGCAGCCAAGACCTGTCTAACCCTAATGACATTCCAGAAACCCACGTTTGCAACTGAAGAACACAGTGTCTCTGGGTGTCTGAGGAGCATCCTTTCCTGAGACCTCCAGAATCTGTGGCACCAGGAAGTCACAGGAGACCATGGGGACAGGAGAAAGAGGCATTAAACATGGCATAAGCTTATGTTCAGTTTTTGTTTTTTTGAGGGGTTTTTTTGGGTACCGGGGATCGAACTCGGGACCTTGTGCTTGTGAGGCAGGGAGCAGAATCACTGAGCTAAATCCCAGACCCTTATGTTCAGTTTTTGAAGGGACCTGATTTTCCTGCCAAACCCCATCAAAAATGAATACATTCAAATTATCAATCAGTCTCAGCAAAAACAAGAAGCTTTTCCTCAGGTTAGCTGCACAGTAGTCCTGTGATGCCAAAGCAGGGATCATTTTTAGAAAGACGGCTGATCCATAATTGCAGCAAGTGGGTCCAGGCCCTTCTCATATCCAACTTGCACAACAAAGTGCTGCTTTCCAGTCAGGAGCATGCAGTCAATACCTCCAACAGTCAATACCTCCAATACCTTCTAGAGCTTTAGACTTGGTCCTGCAGCAATGATGTAGCTGGCTCTAAATCCCATGTGAGTGACAGCATTGTCGGGTGGGGCAGGTGGCTCAGCCTCCCAAGCCAGTCTCTACCAGTCCAGGAACACTTGCATCTGGCCACGGAAACCCCTCTCTCCCCATTGCATCCACTTGCTCCAGACATTCCAGGCCGGGCAGCACGATGGTTGGTTCAGTATGGCTTCTGCCTCTTTGTTTGCAAACAGCAGAAAGGAGGTTAGGCAGCCTTGATCAGCGGACTTATGACAAGCCAGCTGTGCACAGCAGCATCTCCTGTGTGTTGTTGCTCTAAGTTAGTCAGCAGCCTAGGTCCTGGAGGCCACACCTGTCAGCCCCAGGAGTACAGGAGGGAACACAGCCCAAGTCTTGCTTTCCAGCCCCACCTGGCTTGAAACTCATGTGCACAGTTCCCAGGGTGCTTCAGATAAGTTCCTCTTGGGCTCCTGTGTCCAGCGGCTCCAGCCTTGTGCCCCGCTGTGCTTTGCTCATGTCTACAGTGTCCTTCTACATTTGGGTCTGTCTACAGCTGAGCAAAAGAGAACATTAGCTCCCTTAGGAGGCAGAACCATCCTAGATTACTGGAGCAAGGCAGATTTGAAGTTGGATACTGCAGACCTTGCATGAGAGCTAAAGGCCTTTGTGTACTTCCAACAGCCCCAGAGCCCCTTTTCTGCTTCCTAGACATAGATCTGTCTAGGTACAGGCAGGCAGGCTGAGGACGGACGGAATCCACCTTGGGCAAGTGCACCCCCTGGTGGCAGGTGGTGGCCTTGCACAAACCAGGTCCTGCTATTTGAAGTCTCTGGCCTGGTGAACCAGTGACTGATAGATCCAGGCCTCCTGCCTCCAGGCGGACATACACCTTATCAGTTAGGGGACCCATTGCCTCCCTCTCCACATGGACACCCCAACAGAAAACCTCAGAGCCCACTTTGCTGCCACCTTAAAAGAGCAGCATTTGCATTGTAGCTAAAGTGACTCCCGAGTACAAGATGGCGCTCACACATAGGCTTATGGTTCAGTTACTGTTTGCACTAAATATCTGTTTACCACAAAAACACCTGAACTGCAGTTACAAGCAACACATGATGCCAAGTGTGTGACCTGGGGCTCATGTGCAAAGCACAGGTTGCGGCTCCCACCTGGAAGGCGAGTGCGAAGAGGGCTTCCCACAAAGTCTGCTGTGTGACACGCCAAGGAGAGCGCACATCATGCTGACCAAGGAGGACTGTACTTCAGGCTGGAGGGGCCTGCTCGGCTATCCAGAGGCCAGGCCCCCTATTCCCAGTTAGCCACAGGGGCAATTAGCTGCAGGAAGATGCTTCTGTCTTCCTGCCTTTAAAGAAAAACAATGTCAATGACTGATGGACTCATGCTGCATATTTGTGCTTAATCTAAGCACGAGAGAGGAAACCTCTGAAGACCAACAGCAGCCAGTGCACTGGGCCTCAGTTGCACTCCCTTCCTTCACACAGGAGCTACTGAGCCCCTCAGGTCAGTGTGCTGAGCTCAGGACACCATGCAGGAAAGACACCAGGAATCCTGGAGATGGGTCCCTGTGGGTCCCTGCCCTTGTTACTGCCTGGATGGGACAGGGAGAATGAGCAGGTGTAGACTGAGGCCCAGGCCCACAGCAGGCCAGGGCGGGGGCTGCACCATGCAGTCATGTGGTTTGGTTCCCATCTGGTAACATGTGCTTCAGAAACACACATCAAGGGTCCCGAGAGCAAACTGCACTTGGAAAGGAGCCTTGACAGTGAGACTAAGGGACAGAGCAGTGAAACATTTACACTTTGTCTCCATGAGGTTCTCCAAAGTGCCCCGTCTGTTGTCCCCAACAGTGATGCCAGAACAGGCAGGAAATGACAGGGTCAGGGGTAACTTGAGGGTTACAGGACAGGCACTCCTGCTTCTCCCAACAGACTCTGACTTTAGGAGGCTCCACAGAGCCCGAGTGTACCAGAAAGCCAGGTGAGCTGTGATCTTCTCCCTACAGAGCTTCTCCTTCCTTACACCTGGCAGACTTTTACCTGTAGCTGGGTTGAGAAACCACAGCAGGATAACCCTTCTGGGGCTCAAGAATGCCTGTACCCAGCAAGGGGTCCTGTTCTAGAAGGGAGTGGTGCTTCTGGCCTCAGGCTTGAGAAACCTAGAATAGCTCCTGCCTCCAATTTTTCCATAGTATTCAGCTGTGGAAGGAATTAGGATGCCACTGTCCGCTCTAGCCAGTGTGTCACTGCACACTTCTCCTAGGTCTGATAATCATGGCTTTCCCCAGCAGCCATCTGTTATTCAGAGATTACACTTTTCTCATTTGCCAGAACCTTGCAAAAAAAAAAACCCTGCAGTTGCAAAATACTCAGTCACAGGGAGCCAGCAAGTCTGCAAATCATTTTTAAGATGAAAAATGAAAAATACTGCTTTGAGTGGCAGTGAAATTTCACTGTAAGTACAGGCTTAGTGAGAGCAGTTTTCCACGTATGGCTCCTCTGAGAACAAGGCTTTCTTCCACCCAGGGTCAGTTAATCTTGCCTCCCTTGCACCAGCAATATGAAAGCTCAGGCCCATGGTCACATTCATCATCCCTGCTGACGGCTCACTGCTTGTGGCTGCAAGTCGTGAAGCTAAAAGATGTCAGGATCTGTTGTTAAGGTGAGCAAAGTGAGGCAGTGAGTTCATTCATCACATGCAGGAAAGGAACAGGGCCGACAACAAAATCACCTACCCACCTCAGCTCTGCCTCGCACATGGAAGTGCGTCTAAGCAGAGCTCACTGGACTGGTGGCCAGGAGCTGGGGAACTTGGGGTCCTCCATTGTAGCAGCACCCTGGGAAACACAGGGGAGCACCAGGCAGCTCTAACAAATGACTCAGAAGCCCAGGTGCAACCCAGGCTTCAGCATTTTTTAAAGTTCCAGGTGATTTTTAGGCACAGCCAGGACTGGAGACCAAAGACAGCACAAGGAGCACTGAGCCCAGCTCTGTTCCAAGCAGAACCCGAAGTCCTCAGGTGCCATGTCCTAGAGGCTCCAGGTCAGGTGTGACCTGACTCCTGCTGTCTGTGGTGTGTCACTCCTGACTAGGTTCCTCTTCGTATATCTTCCTAAAGGCTGGCCCCTCATCTGAGTGTGCCAAGATGGCCCTTCCTGGGATTCCTTTATTCTCCAGGAATCTGGAACAATGCTTTATTCTTCAAATAATGTTTACAGAGCAGTGCTTCTATACACTTCAAATCCTGGAATAGATTGACTTGTCTTTTTCCCTCAAATCAGAAGATACATGTGTATTGTACAGCAAATAAAAATATGGAAAGAATAAAAGGGAAAGTCACTCAAAATCCCATGACTCCAGGATAAGCCAATTTGATATGAAGTGTGCTTAAAAACTATGGTAAATATTTAAATTTTTTAAATGATACATTGCCATTAACTCCCCCCTCAAAATAGTTCCCTTCCCTTCAAGCACGCATCCCACAGATCTTGCCACTTTCTGAAGCAGTTACAGTTTACATTTACAGTAATTTTTGTGAAATAAAAACATATGGTGTGTCTTCATCCACTGGATCTGGCACCATGTGACTTCTGGATCTTCCCTAAAGTCAAAATGACTGTGAAAGGTAAATATTTTGAATTAATTTAGGACATTAGAGAAGCCACTACAGCGAAACGAAAGACAGGGAAGAGGACTTGTAGAATAGCTTCAAAAAGAGGGAAGCATGATAGGGTAAGTGAGAGGGACTATTTTGAGGGAGATCAATGGCAATATGTCTTATGTTATAAAAAATTTTAAAAATTTACATATTCACTGTATTTTCATATTCATATTTTACATATTTGTATTCATATTTTATATATTCACTGTATTCATTGATGATATCTTGGACACATCTATTACCCAACAATAATCATTCTAACATGCCCTTCCAATATTTTTATTACATATTTTTGTACCAAAATAAAATGCTTTCTTATGGCCAACTTGAGTCCTCTGACAGTAGGTCCTGCTATCAAAGGAATTGCCTCCTTAGCAGTGCACACAAACCCTAAATAATAGGAACTTGTACAACCCCTTCCCTCCACCTGCATGAGTGCTCTGTAATTAGTGACTGAATGAAGGAGTGAAAACCTAAAGGAGAGGTGGCACTAGATTGTGCTGACAAAGTGACCCCAGTGTTCTTGCCCTCCTTGCCAGCTCAGCCTCACAGCTCAGTCCCAAGGCTCCATGGGGCTTCAGAGGAAGACAGATCCCACAGGTCCCTGCACATACTGGAACACCAGGGTCCAAGGAGGCAAGTGCTCTTCCCACATCAGAAAGACCCCAAGAGAGACCAGGAGCTCCTCTTGCTTTCTTCCCAAGCCCATGATTTGTATGTAGAGTAGAAATGGAAGAAGATCATGGGGTCACGCGTGGAATCCCTGTGTCTCCTTCCCATAGGGATCCCAGGTCAAGCAAAGGAGAGCGTATTCCTCCTAAGCCAGTGTGCACTTCTGCTCTAACCTGCCGCAGGACAAAGATGCCATATTTGGATGATTGGTGCTGCTGGCAGCATAGGACCCTACCACACAGGACCCATGGAGGGGAAGACAGCCAAGTGTGCCTGGGAACAAGTGTGGAAGAAAGAGGTGACCAGTTCTCCTGGCAGCCTATGGTAGCCCTATGTCCACCCTGCCACTGCCTCTTCTTGGGGGTACCTCTGCACTGATGGTAGCACCACACACTTCAGGCCCCTGTGCTCAGGCCAGGCCACTTCTGCATTGGGCCCACATTTGACCTCCAGATGCCAGAAGCCCTCCCTGCAAGGCATAGGCAGGTGTCCCCTTTAAACGAGCACCTGGCTCAGATACCACCAGGCCTTAAAACACAACCCAGACTGCATGTCACACCCCTAGCACCTGACAATCTCTGTCCTTTCTGTGACACCCAACAAACTGTTGTGGCAAAGTGGAACAGTTCAGTATTACAGCCAAGTGTAACAGCTCTGTGTCACAGCTATGTTACAGTTAGAGCAATCTGAAGACTCAAGAATCCAAACGTTACTTGAAAAAATGGAGAAAAACCTTTTATTAGCCAGCTAGCTCAGAGGTGTTTACCCACTCTGAATTCTGAGCCCTGAGTTACAGTGAGAGTCCATTTGTATACAGTTGGGGAAAGGAAGTTGGGAGGAACCTTTTAGGGTGGAGACACAACTAGAAGCCTAGGAACATAGGTAGAAACATCAGGTACTAACAGTTACACTTTTTGAACAGAACCCTTTTGATACATTGAGCAGATACATGTGCAGCACAAACAGTCACAGAGTATTTTGATACTTTGGGAAGGAACGTGGTGGAGCCCAGATAGCTACATTTCTGGGACAGAATATATTATGGAAGAAAAAAAAACACATAGGGGCAAAGCAAAGGCCTGTCCTATTGTACCTTATCACTTCATCATTTCTTCATCAAACCAGTCAAGCCCCGTTCAGTGATGGGAGCTCCATGCAGGGTTCAGGGTGGTACCATTCTCACTCCAGACAGCTGCTCTGTCACTTGGTGACTGGGCTGGGCCAGAAGCATGGCTTGTTGGAGGAGATACTCTTTTCCAGAAGTGTAAGCTCAATTCTTTTTAACTGCACAGCACAGCTCACCCAGGTTTTAGGATGCACAAACTTCACAGAGGCTCCAGGACAGCAGAATGGAATTCCCGAAGTGAGAACTCAAGCTGGCTGTCCCCACCCTCCCTTGGCCACACATCCAGGCCCACCACTATTCTGCTGCCCCCAGGTCCTGACCTGACCACACTGCTGCATTGTGCGATTGTCCTGCCAACAGAGTCTCTTTCCCTGGCCCCTACCTCCAGTCTTGAGCACTTTCCTTACCTCTGCTTAAACCAAAAGGAAAAACTACCAAAAAACTTCTACAGCCATGCTGCCCTTTCCTTTTCTTCAATGAAATCGTCTTGTCTTGGTCCAGAGCTACCGCCTCCATAGCATGTCACAGACTCTGAACTTCCGAAGAGGTGACACTTTACCTGAATTGGAGTAATTCCCACACAGAGCTCAGGTCCGCAGGCAGTCTGTGGGCTACCTCCCAGCTCCCATAGGGGCCGGCTGCTTCAACACAGCTCACAGAGGTAGTTCTACGGCTCTTCTCTCCTCCTCTGCCTGTGCCCCACAGGCAGTCTCCAGGGCCACCTCCAAAGATCACCACATCCTAGGAACCCCTCCAAGGATTGACTCCCAGAACCACCTCTGTGAACCGGTTCCTAGGGCCACCACCCAAGAATTCCTCTCAGAGGCACTTAAAATACAATGGACCTCCTCAGACAGCATGAAATGCAGCCCACTGCCCCCTAAAGAGAATTGCAGCCACTCCCTACTAAGCTCCAGAGTTTTGAGGAATTTAAAATGCAAAATAACTAGTTTTTTCTCTAAAAACTCAGTTTACTTTAAATCCTACATGTTGAAGAACTGGTTTAGAGAGCCTGTGTTCCAACTGGCCATCTTAAATCCACAGGGCCCCTGTGATAGGTGGCCACTAAACAACTGAGCAATTCCTGTACTCTGCTTATCTATAATTAACTCTGGATTGAAAGGCCATGTGGCCACCCGCTCAGGACCCCTCCTGTAAATTCAAGAGCTCTTCTGTTCTTCTTCTTTCTAATAAAAACCCTCTTAACCAGCCAGAGATTCCTTCAGTAACTATGTAGTCCCCACCTGCCCAATGTGTGACGAAAAGTTAAAGAAACACTTAAGACAGACATAAGAGAAAATGTGAACTGGGAAAGCCAATACTCGTTTGGCAAAAGTCACTGGCCCATCTCTTCCATCGAATTTTATTATTCATCAATCAGGGTAAAGGTGCATGTGTAGATTGCAGTACATGAAATTACCATGGAAACTAATGCAGGCCAGGCTTTAAAGAGGAGTCAAAACATTTTCAAATTAGAAGCAAGATAGACAAAATATATGGTTGTAATCAGAGCATTGTCCTTCAAGCTATGAAGACACTAATTGTGGGAATGGAATTTGGGTGCAATTTACTCTGACCTCAGACCTCAGCTATGATGTTATCTCATATTAGCTCCACAGCTTCTTAGGCCATTACTCTGGTCTTAGCTGTGGCCCTTAGTGGGGAGGTCATATTGACCTGCTCACTACCATGGCACTCATGAGATACTTCCATGAGTCATATACCTTCAGTCAGACTCACTTCTTAAAGTAAGCCAATTGAGGGATTTAACTCTTTGCAGCCTGCAATGCTTAGAGCATATTTTTGGCATAATCAATATTGCAGGCTCTGGCACTAACCTCAAAAAAAGAAAAAGAAAGAAAGAAAAGAACACCTCTCAGGGAAACCTCCTAGGGTCACCTCCCATGGCCACCTCCAATGACCACCGCCCAGAACTACTTCTCCTGGCCACTATTCTAGGCATTACCTAGCTTCACAGACTCTCAAAGGTCATTATAGTTTTTCCTGGCTTATTTCTTTACAATCAATTGTTTCCAATTAGACTTGATGCTTTCCCTACTGGAGGATATTTATGCAGTTCTAATTGTTCTAACACAAACAATGCTGAATAAACATCTCCATTGGAATGGTAATTTTACCTCACCCTTGATTCTTTCACTGGTAGAGGGCTTAACAAGTTTCTGAACAGCATAATTCAACCAGGCAGTAAAAGTGCTGATCAACCCTCCCCTACCCTGTGTCTCATGGGGCTGTTGGGCACCTAACCTATGCAAAGCCTGGAGCTCTCTGTCCCTTAAGGCCAAGCCTCCCACCAACCAACCAACCCATCAACCCTGCTGTAGGTTGCAGGGATTCTCCCCATGGGACCCAGACCATTTCAACCCCAAAGGATATGCTAAACAAATATCAGTCTCACATGCCAAAATCATGTGAGACAAAAAAACCCCATGTTTTTATTATATAAATAAAAGCACATTCCAAGAAGTGTCTATCCTGTCCTCACAAACACCTGGGTCTCATTTCCAATATTGGCTAAAATTTGAACCATCAACTTTGTTAATGGAAAAAGCTCTCTATGCTTACTTCACCCTGTGGAAGGGGGTGGTTCTCCATGGTTCTTAAAGAATGTCTTTTAATGCACATTGGAAATACATTGATGAACAGTGGATCTGAAGCAATAAAGCATTTTAAAAACATGTGAGAACCCAAGGCTCATTGAACCCTCTCTTTCCCTCTTGTATGGACTTTCATTGCTGGGGCAAAGTGACATACACAACTTAAAGGAGAAGAGGTTTATTTTGGTTCATGGTTTCAGAGGCCTCAGTCTATGCTCTTCTGGTTCCCATCATGGTGGAAGGGCATGCTAGAGGAACACTGCTCAACCTGTGACATCCAGGAAGCAGAAAGCTGGAGAAGATCTTGAGAGGGAGAGGCAAGGGACCCTATAGAGCTCCCAAGGCCATGACCTCATGACTCACTTCCTCCAACCAGGCCCCACTTAACAACCCACTAGTTATGAATCCCAGCTCCATCCGGAAACATTCCACTCTGTGTCCATCACAGCCGGTTGCTCTCACTTTTCTAGAGTTCTATATAAATGGAATTATATAGCAGGTGCCCTTTTCTGGCTGGCTTCTCTCACCCAGCATAATTATTTTAACGTTCATCCACAATACCTCATGTGTCAAAGGATGTATTACTTTTATCTATCCTATAGTGTTCCACTTGGTCAATGCATTTCTCTTTATATTTTACCCTTTCATCCATCCATGAGCATCTGGGTTGTTTCCAGTTTCCAGATCTTACAGATAGGCCTACTGTGGATACCTGTGGCCAGACACTGAGAAAGCATCTGCTTTTTTTTCTCTAGGTAGACACTCAGGGGCAGGTGGCTGAGTTGTGTGGCAGGTTCACATGCACCTTGCAAAAAATGCCAGAACGTATTCTGTAGTGGCCCCTTTTCGTGCCTACCTGCTGTGTGTAAGAGTTCCAGGTGTCCCACAATTTTGCCCACACCTGGCTTGCCCATTCAGTATAGTAGCACACATTGTAAAATGCAGGTAATGATACTTCATTGTGGTTTTAATTCATGTTTCCCTGATTCTTAGTGATGTTGAGCATTTTTTCATATGCTTCTTTGCCACCCATCCATCCACTTTGGAAAAAGGTCTGTTCAGATCTTTCGCCTTTTTTCTATTGGATTGCTTGTTTTCTTATTAAGTTTTGAGATTTTTTTATGTTCTCTTGAGATGCAAGGCCACTGGCAGAGATGTGATTTGCAGTCATTTTCTCCCAGTGTGTAGATCACTTTTTCATCTGGAAGGGAGGGATTTGGCCTCTTATTTACATACCCAACATCCATGGCAGCCCCTCAGCCCTGCCTCTCACTGAAACAGGCCTGCAAACCACTACATAATCAGCACTCCCCAGCTACTTCTGGGGCTTTGGTCTAGGAGGGCTGTGCACTGACAGGGCCTGCTAAAATAAAGACTTGCTTTGGTGTTCCCATCTTTCAGAGGGCAGAAGTTGCTACTTCTAAGGATGTCTAGTTTACTTATGCTTTGGAGTGAATGTGCTATTTTGTTTACTTTTGTCTGTGATTACCTATTGGATGTCATGTCTAGGAAGTCTTCACTTAACCCAAGGTCATAAAGACTTCCTCCTGTTTTCTTCTAGTTTAGTATTTTTAGGTTTTCTATTTAAGTTAATGATCTCTTTTGAGTTAATTCTTGTATATGTGCAAGGTATGGAGCAATGTGTTGGCATTTGCTTCAGCACCATGGGTCCTTGTTTCCCTGAAATTCCTTGAATCACTGTTTGAACATTTAGTGTCAACTTTAGCATGGATCAGTTTCTAGACTCTGATCTGTCCTATTGATTGATTTGAAACTTTATGCCAGTAATACATTGGCAGGATTGTTATAGCTTTATAATGAATCCTGAAATTGGATAGTCAGTCTCCCAAATTTTTAGTTCTTTTTTGTTACAGTGAAGTGCGACAGCTCAGTGTTACACCTATCCAAAGGTTTCTAGAGGTGAAGAAGCCCAGGGCACTTGAGAGATGGAGGGAACCTTTTATTATGCCGGTAGACTCAGAGGAGATTCAGAAATCTGAGCCCAGAGCAGCAATGGAGGCAACCTTATATAGAGATCTATGGGGTAGGAGGTTGGGTTCTCATCCCAGACAAGCACATTTACAAAAGCGGAGGGGCAGAGTTAACAAAACATCTTGAAACATTGGGTAGGAACATCTTGCAGCTTGTACAGTTACATTTGTAGTTAGGTCCCTTGAACCATTGAACCATTGCATTTGCAGTGTAGATACCTTTAACAAAACATCTTACGATTCTTGGCAAAAATCATCACGGGGTCTTGGGAACAGACAAAGTCTTGCCATGGTGTGCATTATTTCCTTATCATTTCAAAGTTACTTCACTGTTCAAAGGCCTTCGCATTTCCAGATGTATTCTAGGACTGATTTATCAATTTTTACCACAAAACATTTGTAAGATTTTGATTGGAATTGCACCAAAGCTATGATCAGTTTATTGAGAACTGGCACTGTAGCAGCACTGAGCCTTTCAGACAGGGACAAGGCATCTCTCTGTTCACCTGGGTCTGCTTCAGTTTCTCTAGTAGAGTTTTGCAGTTCTCATTGGTTAGGCATTCATGCATTACAGTTATCCTCAGCTACTTCCTACCTTTACTGTAAGTAAAATTGCAGTTCTTTACTTCAATTTCTTGATATTATTTACTAGTTTATAAAATTAAAATATATTTTGAATATTGATCGTGTATCCTATACTTTGCTAAACTTATTCATTCTAGTAGCTGCTCTTGTGGATTGCATTGCTTTTTCTTCCCTAAAAATAAAATAGCTTGTTTCTTCCTATCTGGATTTTTTTCATAAATTAATAATATAAATAAAATAATATGAGTCAATATAACTTTTTTTCTTGCCTACAGCAGTGGCTGGAGTTCTGGCACAACACTGAGCAGCAGTGCTGAGGGCTGTGCTTGGTCTCAGTCCTGACCTCAGGACAGTAGCTGTCTCTCCATGTCACTGTGGCATTAGCTTCGTTTTCCCTGTCTGCACCCTTGCTTTGTTGAGGACGTTTTCTATTTCTAATTTGCTGGAAGCTTTATTTTGTTTTAATTGGGAATGGATGCTGGATTTCTTCAAATGCTTGTACCACACCTGTTGAGATGATGTTTTTCTTTACTCAATGAGAAGCCCTCATGGTGGGTAAGCCTGGCAGACACTATCCAAACCAAGTCCTCAAAACAGACTTTGGTACAGGGGGACATGGACTGGTGGTCCCTGACAAGAGGCAAAGATAGCACAGCCACTGCCTGTAACCTGAATATAAGCACCAAGGAGCTTCCAGGCCACCTCATCGGACTGTCCTGCAGAACAACTGGCCAAGGATTCAATGACAGTGATGGATCCACGCAGTCCTCTGGGGCTTTATGGGTATAGATGTTATAGTCACTAGAGTGTATCCTGAAAATGCACACTGAAGTCCATGGTACAGTAGGGTGAGCCTGGCACTTACTCTGTTTATTTTGCAAAATGCAGAGTTTCTTGTGCTGTACCTCAAACTCTTCTGCAAGTTTGTGATTATTTGAAAAATAAAAGCAGTTTTGGAAAGTTAATTTCATCCCCCCAAAAGCTGAGTTTCTGGGTTCTTTTCTTTTCTGTTGTAAAACTAGCAGACAGAGAAAGCAGAATGTCCCCCTAGAGACCCTCACCAGGGTCCCTTTGTTCCAAGTCCTGTGGTCCATATGTTCAGCTGCAAGGCATGGCCTGATTTTAAACAATTCATCATTTTGCTTCCTTAATCCTCTAGATGCCTTTGTTCTGCAGAATTCATAACAGTAGTTCCTCCTTTTCAGTGATGGGGTGGCTCTGCCAAAGTGCCCCAGTCAGGATGTGAGCATGCTCAGGGGGTCTGTGGAGACTCGGGGACAATGGTGACTGTGTTCACTCAGGTTAAAGTCCCCGGGAAGCTGTGAAATTACATGTAAATGAAGGTTCCCCTTGTGAGCATATATAATAGCCATTTTAAAACATAGGTACCCAGTTACTCAGCACCATCCTCAGCTCCTGAAGTCTCAGGGCCTTAGTATGAGGGATTCACTGGAAACTCACGAAGGAGGTCCTGGTCACCAGCCAGCCTATGTTAAGGACATCCACTGGTGTAACTATAGTCCAGTGAAATGCACAAGTCTCAGCTTCACACCATGCAGGTCCCACAGCTTTCCTGTGCCTTAGATAGCATTCAGTGACCAACATTGTAAAACCGTGTGTTTCACTAATAATGTGGGGCTTTGTAACTAGACTATACAAGCCATTTAATAGTAATAACAATAAATTAATAACTAGGCTGTTTTGTTAAAAGGGGGCATTTTTCTGACATTACCAAACTGTATTTATTAGGCACAGTGAAATGCCAATCCAGGCAAATGCTGACAATTCTCTCTTGTAGAGTAAAAGGCTAGCCCCTGATTAGGGCACATCAGTAGGTGAACTGAATTACCAGGTAGAGGCCTTGTTCTTACATCACAATAGGCCTCATGTGTGTAGAATGAACACTATGGGAACCCAAAGCACTGGCCGCCTCCACTCCTGACAAAAAGCCATCCCCCCATCCTGCATCCCACCCTTACCTCACACCAACATTGCCTGCCTGGAGTTAATGGGGTCATGGATCTGGAGGGAAAGTCTCTGGTTCCTCATTTCCCCACACTGTGGTATCCCTGGAGTTAGTCTGAAGTTGGCCTCCACTATGGTACTGTTTTAGTTCCTTTCTCATTGCTCAGACAAAATACCCAACTCCCAAAAGTTAAAGGAGGAAAGATTTATTTTAGCATACAGTATGTAGAAGTTTCAGTCGCTAGTTGCCTGGCTCCAAGGCAGGGTGGCATGGCAGAGGGCCATTGCAGAGGAGAAAGACCTCACAGAGCAGCAGAAAGGAAGCCATTTGACTTCCTGCTTCTTTTCCTCTATATTCCATCTAGGCTGCAAGCTTTTTCATTGGTGCCACCCACATCCAGCTCCCTCTTCAGCCTCCCTCTTCAGTAGTCTGTCATCCACACCCAGAACTATGCTAAACCAATCAGTGGACTAATCCAGTATCACCCATGACCCAGTATCACACATCTATGATCCAGTCATTCCTAAAAGCCCCACCTATGAGCACATGAAGCTTTGGGGGGACATCTATATAAAAGCCATAACATATATCAAAGTTATTCCTCTGAAATTATCCACACACTGAGACCATCTGCAATATGAATATTAAAAAATCTCTGCCACCCTGAACGAGCACTATGAAGCTTGCCCTGGCAGTGGGGTGAGTTTTGTGTAATTTTGCATGATACAACTTTAAAAGTGTGTGATACAATATCTAACACAGCCCAGTCTTATACACAAAGATTGAAATCATTGAAATTCAAAACTAAAACTCTTAAGAGAACTGTACACTCTCAGAAACCCTAGGATCCTCAGAAGGGCTGGGCCTGTGCTCCAGTAGGGGTTGTAGTTCATGTGCAGAAGTCTCACTGGCCTATGCCAGGAGCAGCCTGGGTCCCCAAGTTAGGATGGCAGAACCCCTTCAGGAGAGATGGCCTCCTACAAGGTGGGCAGCCCAGGAATGTAGGCAGAGCCCTTCTGCCTCAGGCACACACAGACAGGAGAGCAACCTGGAAATAAGCAACTACCTGCATAATGAAAATCAGCATGGAATAAGGATGAGAGGCTGCTGCTGAATGGCCCAGGGACACAGAGAGTTTGCTGCAGAGCTCTATGTGAGGAAGAGGGCCAGGCTTCTCCACAGGCGGCTGCTACACCAGCTGCATTAGGCCATTGTAGCTGGTGGGTTTTCAACTCCTAAGCATGCTATCCAACCCAAAGCATGTCTTTAGTAACTCACTGACTGACAGAGAAGCACACTAGTTAGCAAGTCTAATGATTTTTCTTATCTCTAATAACAGTAGACTTGGTGGCTTGACAGTAAGGAGAGATGGATGAATTCAGGACCAGCAAACATCATCTTTATCTCATGCTTGTGCCTCACTGTAAATAGCCTACCCTTCTTCAATTATCATGAAATAAAACAAATCAGCTGCGGAAGCAAGGCTGGCAAGCAAGCGGACAAGAAGTTATGGGGCCAGTATCGCTGATTATTAAGATGCAGCATCACAGCTTGTGTTTTGAGAAACTGATATCACATGTCTGGTGCTGACCACAGGGGACTGTCCACCACCCAGTCCTCCTCTTAGCTCCCGGCCCTGACCCACAGATGCAGATGGCTCCTATGCTGGTGAGGGGCAGGGACTGGAGGGCAGCATTGCAACCAGGCTGTATGTCCTCAACAAGGCATCACTCCTCAGAGAAGATGCCCAAAGGATGGGAGGAAGCAAGAACAGTCTGGTTGCCTCTCACTGAGGGCTGTGTTCTCAGAACCCCGCTTTGTCAAGTGCTACCATGTCTAACTAATCTCAGGACCCTGGAAAGCTGGCCCGGTCTGCCCTCCTCCCATGGCAGAAGAAGGGCAGGCTGGGGCTCACAGATCTTGTCATGTGCACCGGGGGTCACCAGAACCCAGCCCCGTGGGAGGAAAGAGAGAAAAATTCAGAGAGAGGCCAGGGCAAAGGAAAGCTGGTTTTCTGGGTGGGTCCACGAAGCCTCCTTTGACACTGGTCATGGTGCAGGGACAAGGCTGATTTGAAACTAAGTCACAAGAATGTTCACAGTTTGGAGTACCCAAGGAGTGCCAGGAGTTTCCACTCTAACTTCCAGGAAGAAAATGGGGCTCTTCTGTTGAGTTTTGAGAATTCATTTTCCTCCTTTCCGCCTGGCCAAAGGCCCCGCAACCCCCCGCATACACACCAGGGGGCGCCTGGCCCCGCCGAATGGAAGCTGGCTGCAGAGACCAGCATGGCCAAGCCAGGCCTTTGAGTCCATAACAATGGATTTCAGGCTGTTTGAAGCGTGGATGGTTTCTGTGTGCTCTGACTTGGGGACCCACGCTGCACGGGGTGGCAGAGTCCTAAGTACATTGTCCTGTCGTCTGTACCAGATCCCACACAAGCTGCACAAGTCACAGCGGGGAGTTTCTCCTACATGTGAGCACCAGGATGCCCATGTCCCTTGTGAAGGAGGGCAGGATGCGCCCATAGCAGGTCAATGAGAGCAGCATCAGAGTGTGGGTTCTCCCTGGTACAGGACAGGCCACTGGGGGCACCATCACCCCAAGTTAGTCTATACTTCTTTCTTGACATCAACTCAGGCTTTTTATTAACACTCAATATTTCCAGTCAAGTAATAAAGGTACCATTTAGATCCAATCTTTGATGACTATTTTTAATAAAGCAACACTGGAAAGTTTTAAAAACCACAGAATGCTCCCAGGACAAAAGGCAGGCAAGATGCCCACTCAGATACCTGCTGGCTGTAACGTCCTGGGGCTTCTGGCTACATCTGCAAAGCTGCTGAAGATGGTCTGCAATGGCTGTGGAAATGTTAATATCCTTTCTCCTTTCAAGTCCACAAGAAGAATCTCACCTAAGAAAAAAAATCCTAAATGTGAAAAAAATCATTATGTACAAGGGTATTCTTCAAAATGTCATTTCTGATAGAAATAGTTCGAAAAGTCCTTGAAAGTCTCACAACAGGGTCCCACTCTACTTGAGTTCTCCACGCAGGGACGCCTGTGGAGGTCCCTAAGTTTCATGTAAATATATCCATAGTTTATTTTATCATTGAAATAAGTAGAATTTATTTTAAAATGTATGTTAAAGATTGTGTAATGAGAATATTGAGTGTTGTTCTGCTGAGATTCACTTTACACCTCAAGTTTGTCTCGGGAGCAAGCTCACTGGATGTGTAAAGTACAGACCTGGAAGCAAGTAGAGTCAGTGAGGTGAGCAGAGAGGAGTCCCCTCTATACCCTGCGTGAGCAAAGGCCCATCAGGGGTAAGTGGAGAAACCCTGGGCTCAGGCTTAACTGTTTTCTGCATCAGCAGCTCTACCTGTGACAGAGATGCAAGGCTACTTCAGACCTCAAGGGTTTTTGTAAAGATTCAAATGAAATACTCATTGTGAAAACCCTGTAGCAAGGACCATAACAAAGAATATCAGTGGCAATAGATGCCAGTATGCTTCCCCTCCAGAGCATTACAGATATTCCTTGTTTGATGATCTTTCTACTTTACAAATGTTCAGACTCAAACCGAGGTGTGATGTTTGGACTTGCGGTCTGCCACTCAGAGTTATGCATTCCTACTCACGACAGGAGCATGAGCAGCAGTACAACCTTATGATGACTTCTGAGGCACAGTCCTGTAGCTCTATACTCTGTTATGCATTGCGGTACTGAGTGTAAGAGTTGTGCGAATAACAGCAAAGTCATCAAGTTGGAGTTTCCTCTGACCATTTGTTTGTTCAGAATATTGTAATGTACATACAAATAGGATTTCTCATTCAGTGATCAATTAGTCACAGGACTGTAACTCAGTGATTAAACAAGGAATGTCTGTCATTCATTTATGCTCCAAGCATTTCTTCCTCCACTGTGTTAACAAGAGGATGAATGAGACATTGTTTGTTCCCTTAAGCCCCTTTCAAACCTCTTCTGGAAAATGTCACACACTTTGTCCCCTACCAGCTATGGTAATCTACATGTTTATATTAGCAGGACCATCCTGAAAGAAGCTTTCTGTCACCCAACACAGAGCTCATTTATCTTGAAATCAGTGTTTCAAAAAAATTATTTCCTGGGTTATTCTGTGACCACCATTGTTCTCTGGGGAAAGAAATGCTGCTACTGTAAAGAAAGCATTTTGGCATTTTATTCATTAAAAGAGGGCAGAGGAACTCCATAGACCCTCTTGTTTTGGCATGTGCTCCTTCTCAGTGTCCTAGCAGGCTCATATGACTTCAGCCCACCTTGCTCTCTCTGCCTGAAATCAGCTCATCTTCCACCCACACGTGGTGGGAGTGTGTATCCACAGTGGCGCCCCACCTGAGAATAGTGCCAGTGATTAGTGACACTCGGCAAGAGTCACAGGTGACATGTCCTCCCGGTGGACTCATCCCTGTGTATGGGCCAACACAGATCCCTCCCTACACCTGGAGTTCAGGGGAAGGAGGAACCTGGGGCCCATGGGCCCATGTGTGGTCTGCAGAGGCATTGAGTAAGGGTCCAGCTGAGGTCTGTGACAGGGGCGGGGTCTCCATGCCCAGTGGGCGAGGTCCCCTGAGGGCCAGCACACGGACCCTCCCCAGGGTCATCCGATGGGACAGGGACATTGAGATTTCCCTGTGGGTCCCCACCAGGAAGCCAGGGTGGGGAAGAAGAGATCATGAGGCTGGGCCCACATGAGGCCTCCACAGGTCTTACCTAGGGGGCAGTGCAGCCGTTCATGACCGCAACCCGACTGCTCTATTCCCCAACACCTACCTTGACTGCAACCCATATCTCTACGGAAACGCTAGAAAGTGTGGGGAGCCAGAAGTCAACCACACTGTTTACTTCTGCTCTTTTCCTCTGTTGCTTTTATCCTGAGCTATGGTGGCAAATCAGCCCTGCCCCTCTGCCTTGGGGAGACAGTCCTCAGTCAGATGGCGCCAGGTCAGCAGGCCTCTGGGGATGGCCCAGCCTGAGCCAGAGGCATAGAAAGGGGAGGGGTGCAGAGCTGCTGACACAGGGCAGAGCTTATCCCTCAACCTCCAGCACCAGGAGGAATCAGACACTTCAGTGCAAGGCTCTTTCCTCCTCTGACTCACTACTGGCAGCAGGGTGGAAACATCTCATGGTGAAGTATGTTAGATCAGAGGGGTAAGTCCGGGGTTCTAGTGTACCTATGCCATGGGCCATGTTACAAAAGAGCCAAGCAGGAGGATTCTGAAAGTTCTTACCACAAAGAAATGATGAATGTTTAAAAGGACAGATATGCTAATTACCCTGACTTGAGCTTTACCTACTGTATATATGTACAGAACTATCACATTGTTTTTAAAATCTGAGACTGAGGGTGGAGGTGTGGCTCAGTGACAGAAAGCTTGCCTAGCATGTGCTAGGCCAGGCGTTCAATCCTTAATATTGCAAAACAAACCACTGAGATTTAAAAGCAAACAAATGTGTTTCTTCCAGAAATTCTGTCTGACTTTTAGTCTGAGATCCCACCCAGATCCAGTCGCACCTGAAAGGCTTTATTCTTCTGTCAGGAGGACGTGGTTTCATGAACTGCCAGCATACAAAGTGATATGGGCTCCCCAGTGTGTTCCTGAAACATCCCCAGCATGAAGAAATGAGCTCATTGTGCCATCAAAGAGTGCTCATCTGTCCTACTCAGGAGCAAGTGAAAGAAAAGAGAGCAGCCTTCGAGAAACCCAAGCTGCTCAGCATGAAGAGGCTGTGCCATCCACCTGCACTCCAACACCCTTCCTGGAGTGGGCCAGTGGCGAGCGGCCTCTGGGGACCCCAGGCTTCCCAACAGAGATGACTTCTGTGCTCCAGGAGAGCTGAGCCGCTCACCACCTCCTAAGCCACAGGTGCCATAGGGCCCATCCCCTCAGGTGTGAGGAGAAGAAAGTAATTGGCCACTGGGAGGAAGCTTCCCCAGAGGAGCCAAGCCAGGCTGTAGCTCTTGGATCAGGAGGAAATGGTCCAGATGACCTGCCAGGGACCTGGCTTTTCAGGACCTTCCTGATGAATGTGAACAGAGCGCCAGGCCAGAGCTCTGAGATCTGACAGCTCTCTTCACAGCTGGCACAGCCCACAGGAAGAGCAAAGCCCCTCACCACCCCCTGGGAACACAGGTATAACTGTGGGACAGGCTCTGGTGGCACCTCAGTGTCACTTCTCCCACCTGCCAGTAGCACACTTCTGCTTCTCAAAGCACACCCACTACTCTTCCTTCTCCTGTCTCCCCACTGCCTTCTTTAGTCTTTCAAAACACCCAGAAAAGTTTATTGGTGTGAAAACCCCAGCCTGAATGATTCAGGGAGGGGAGGGACGTGTTCATGGGGCTGGAGCAACTATTCTGGGGCTGGAAGGATACGGCTCTGGAAGGCAATAGCCACACAGAGATGGGAATCCAGAAACACATTGTGCTGTGCACAGACATGGACAGGAGGCTGCAGGAGTATGTTGCTTGTTCATCAAGAGAAAAACATATATTAAGTAGAAGCATGGAGAGAGTGAAGGAATTACTTTTTTTCTATTTACTTAAGTTATTGGCAAATTAAATGGCCTCAGACAATTCATTCAACTGCTGCTAAAGAGAAGAAACCAAAGGAAGTCTCTGTCATCCAGGATCTTCTGTTAGAGCATTGACTCGCGTTCCATTGGTGTCTCTCATTTGGTGGCCTGAGGGGTACCAATGTACAGTGCATCCAGGGCAACCAGGAGGTGCTGGTGAAACTCATGACACACTAAGGATCTGCCCCTCCTGTTTTCCAGAGGACATATGGTGACACAGTGATCTAATGTATTTCTGCATGTGTTTAAGCACAGATGATCCCAGTAATGGATTGCAGCAGTCCCTGGAGGAAGTGAATGATCCTCTACGTGGCGTTTGTCTGAACTCCTGATGTGACATCTGCTTCCTGATGCTACACACAGGCAGACACAAAGGAATAAAAATTGTGTCTCCAGCGCAGTGGGAAATCTGCTGCAGCAGCCTGGGTCATGTAGGGCAGGGGTGGAGGACAAACAACCAGCCAGTGGGAGGCAGGAGACCCCCCTCACCGTGACCAGGGACAGAGAAGGAGATGGAAGGTCAGGACAGGGACAGAGCTGGGTCCAGACAGTAGGGACTCAGGCTGCAAAAGGGAGGAGGTAGTGGGAGGGATGCAGGAGGGGCCTGAAGAATGAAAGAGACCAGAACACCAGGCAGGTGAGAACAGCTGAGCTGCCTGAACACAGCAGAACAAGCAGGCCTGACAGTGGGGAGAGGAGAGCCAGGCCTGGAGCATCCCTGAGGAGGACTCAGACCTCCTCTCAGAGAGCTCTGGGGAAGATGTGCTCAGGACAGCGCGGGCAGCTGTCCCCATGCTTCTCTGAACTGATCCTAAAGACACAATATGGGGATGAATGTGCTATACTGCCAACAGGCAAGAGGCAGCAGTTCTGTCAGGGAGGGTCAGGTGAGGTGACAGAGCACAGTCCCTCAACTAAACAGGGACCAGCACATACGTAACTGACACCCTTGCACCCCATGACTGAGGCCCCAGGAAGATGAAGGCTGGGAAGGGTGGAGGAAGTACTCACAGCTGCCAGAGGGCAGGGAGCTACACGCTGTCCCCTTGAGCTGGGACATGACTCAGAGGAGGCCAAGGTGGTCAAGCCAGTGTGGGGCAGGACACATTGCAACCACTGCCCCCCCCGCCGAACTATGGCAGCTGTGTCAGGTGAGGCTGCAGTTCCAGTCATGGGAGGGCATGTTCCCCCCGTGCTCAGGCACTTCCAGGGGTCCCCAACAAGACAGACAGAGGTTGCCACTTTCACCTGTCATGCAGATGGGAAGAAGGGGACCAGAAGTTAGGGGGTCACTGGTCCTTCCACAATCAGAGTAAAGACAGGGGACCAAGGCCAAGCTGGGGAATAATGAATAAACCATCCCATCTCCTAAAGCAAGACTGTTCTGCCCTTAACTGGCATCCAGACCGCCCCACCAGGGGACACTCGTGAAAGATTTGCCTCTCAGTTTGCCCTATATTATTTCATTTTAACGTAGAACAGAAGCCCCCAGAAAGGATTTTACATGCACAATAAAAATGGTCACTGAATTAAGCTCTGCATATTGAGATACTGGAAACTCTCTCCCTCTTTTTGTTGTTAGTATTTCCCACAAGTTCCACAATAATTACGCAATATTTTTACAGTGGGAAGGAAACAATATTTTTTTTAATAAACCAAATTAATTTAGGACTGTGTGACAGACAGGTACACCCAGTTCTTGCTGAGCAATAGTTTTGGGTCTCTGGTCTGTCCACACCCCGGGTGGCCACTGGCAGTCTCCAGCATCATGCTTCTGTACCCAGAAAACTCTGCCTGTGAGGAGCTGTAGAAACACAAACTCTCAGGTCAAATGCTGGTAAAAAGGAATTGAGAATTTTCTCCAGACAGAGAACTGTTTTTAAATCACCTGGTCAACTTTAGTTTCTCCCTTGGTTTTTTTAAGTATTCTTTCTAATCTTAATGAATTCTGTTTGAATGCTTTGATTTCTCTTGGTTTAACTAAGAAAATGTGTCATTTTCCCCATTTACTAAGTGTTAATTATTGACTGAAGTATTTGAACCCCATCTTGTTTTAGGAAGGATTTCAAGTTTCTATCAAATTACATGTAATGGTCAATATTTGACCTTTCGGATTAAAGCCCAGCAATTTCATGTGGTTGAGCTCAATATAAAGCAGGTGTTTGATGCAAAAACAGGCAGTGGAAAGTCATTTGGATTTTATTCCCATTCCATTTGTTTCTCGGTGGAATTGTATCATGTATGGGACAGATATTAGTCCAAAATAACACTGAGTTTATTTGTTTTACATGACCAGTAATGAAACGTCTGCATAGCAAGACCCAGTATGTTGCTAAAGGCCACACACGGTCGGTCATTAAGTCTGATTGATAAAGGCGAGAAGAAGCAATCACTTCAAAATGCTAATGAGGATGTGCAGGTGTGCAGGTATACAGAGTAACAGCGAGGTTTTAAGCCCAAATCTGAAACACACATCTTCTGAAAAGATAAGATCAACAAGGAGCACAGTCTTGCCTTTGCCGTCCCAGACCCCTGGCAGACCACGGCCAGTCCACGTGAGTCCCTTTGACTTCCTGCATGGTCGGAGGGGTTGGACAGCATGAGCTGGTCTTCTGTTCTTGATGTATTCACAAAATGATGAGCAAGCAGCACCATGTGCCTTCCAAAAAGGTTGAAATAGACCAGGACAGGGTGACAGCACATGTTGGCGGGATGTGACAGGAGCTCTCATGCATAGCTGGTTTTGTGGGAGATGCACCACCACCTTGAAAACCGGAAGTTTTCTTAAATAGCTATCTACTCTGTGACCCAGTCACTCTGCTCCTCCATGTCCACTCCAGGTCCAAGACAGAAGGAAGCACATGTCCCCAAAGTCCCATGCAGGAAGAGTCAGGGACTCTCAGTCATGACAAGACACAGTCTAGGAACAGCTCAGACAGGGATACAGGCTGTGGCACCTTCATCAAGAGGAAGGAAGGATGGAGTCACACTGGCCAAAAACACAATGCTAAGCCAAAGAAATCAAAAAGAAAGAACAACTTTGGGTTTCAGTGGACAGGAAGTTCTAAGACCAGCAAAGCCAACTTATGTTGAGAGAAGCTATGGCAGCTCACTTGGCATGGTGCTGGAAATGCACAGGGCTGAGTGAGGGGACCCTGAGGGGTGGGTGCTCCTCTGTCTCTCCAGGAGGTATGAGTCACAAAGGTGTCACAGCTGTCCAAACCCAGCCAACTGCCCCTGAGCCTGTTCACTCTACCACATCCTAAATGAATCAGCCACCTTACACAGGGTCCAGCATCCTGCCATCCATGTCCAAATGCTTCTGACCAATAGGGGCATACAGGTGTCACAGCCTTGCTGTCTTCAGTCACCTCAGTGAAGAGGCAAAGTGTCCTTGGAGCCAAAATGGACTGTGACACAGTCAAACCGTGGAGACATGAAAATGCATGACCCATGCTATGGGGAGCAACAGGGTGTGGCTTGAACACAACACTGAACAAAAGAAGCCAGACACACAAGAAAGCATGATGCTCTTTGCATACAATTCACCAGGAGGCAACTAGCTTGTGACCTCAGGACACATGTAGGTTGATGCTACCCTGTCATTTGCTGAATGGGTTGTGTCTCCTGACTGACAGATGTGTTTGTATATCCATCTGAAGCTGGGCAACAGGCTGTGAAAGAAACCAAAAACTTCTCATGACCCATCAGAAGTGTGCCTCTTCTGGAAATGGCCTAACAGGGTGGTCATGTGCAGCCCCGGCCTGCCTGTTCTGCCAGCTTCTTTGCACTCTAGGCTGAGGCTGTGCCCAGGATGGGGGTACTCTAGCAGGTCTCCTGTGTTGTCAGATGTGGGGCTGAGCTGAGGAGGGCTCTACGGAGAAGGACACTGAACCTCACGCTCATTGGAATCAGTATATGCCAGGACAAGGCTAGTTCTTTAATTGACTCCAATATGAAATCGTCTGAAGATTATATTTGTACAATTGCATCAATTATCCCATGAGTTTCCCTTTTCTCCTCCTTTTCAGTCCTAACTGAGTGCCTGAGCATTACTGGTATTGTAGAGCCTGTAAGATAATGATAATATAAATATTTGTGTGTTGCCTTACAAGATTTGCTGGCCCAAACTGGTCAAGTTTGTGTGAACACGAGAACATAGTACTCGTGTACCCTGAGGAAAGAGGACATCCTGCCACGGAGACGGCCCTATTCCAGCACTGCCCTGGCCTTAGCATGGGCACTTGTTTTTATTTTTACTAACTTCAACAAGTCTCTTTTCAAAATGTACGGCTCCCCCCCTCAAAAAATGTATGACTCCCATTTAAAGAGACTGTGCCTTATATGATTCATCTATTAGGGTCCACACACAGGACAGCATTCTGGTGCTAATTCTTTGTGCTGCTGACTATACACATCATTAAGAGCATTTTCTTGCACTTCATGGGCCACAGTTATTCTGGTAAGTTCTTGTGGGTATCTGCAGTGGAAGAAGCAAAAAATTCATGGCACTCAAGAAGATGCTAAAATGGTACAAATCAGAGCATTGTGCACTTAGTAATATTAAGATAGCATTTTTACCAAACTGAGATAAAAAATATTTTTAAATGAGGACTTCTAGGGTTAGCAACAACACGGAGTTTGGAGTTTGCCCTCTAACACATTGCTGGCTGTAGATACATTTCTTGGAAAATGCTCTTACAATATTAAATGTCCACTGACATTGGAAATCCCATCCTAGAGAATACAGCCAATAGGAACAAAATCAACAGCAACTCTTTATGTAGAAGGGTGATTGTCATGGCATTGCTACAGGAGAAAAAGAAATAACCAACTAAATGTTTATCAGGAAAAGAATAGCTAGTGGGCATCCATGCAATGGATGTTATTCACTGGAAGGGAAGATGAGAAAATGAACCTGTACAGTAATATATATTGCATGAGCACAGAAGGGACAGTTGGAAGATAGATGGATGGGTGAACAGACGTATGTAAGGTAGGCAGATAGGTAGGTACATAATAGGTAGATGGATGCATAATAGACAGAAGAGAGATAGATACATAAATGGACAAATAGATACATGATGGGTGATAAATAAGTAGAAGATAGAACATAGATATATGGATAGAAGTTATATAAATACACAGAGATATAAATAGAGGATGAAAAATAGATGATGGAAGATAGGTAAATAGACGATAGAAAGATAGATACAAATAGATATTAATAGAAGGTAAATAGATGGTAGATTGACAGATGGATAGATAGAAGTTGATGGATAAACGACAGATACTAGATAAAATTTAGGTAGATAGGTGATAGAAGATAGAAGACAAATAAATGGATGGACAGATGCCAAATTTATAAAAGACTACATAGCAAAATTTATAACAAGTTTTAAGTAAAGGGAAATAGAGATATGACATTAATTGCTGGTGTATCTTGTATATTATTTTGTAATAAAAGCAATATTAAAAAGTTATATAATATAAGGGGTTATTTAACAAGATATATAATTTTTAACTTGCTTGGAAAATTCTCTTTATTATAAGCATTTCTCAGAAATTAATATGAATCTAAGTGTTATATACTAATTCTTTTTTATTAGTACACATTTACAGTATGTACTGTTTACATTCTTTGTGGGAAATTGGTACATGCACATCGCACATCTTAATTCCTCGTTTCATCCCTGTCCTTTTTCTCCCTCACCCCTCCACCTCTTGATCCTCTTCCCATTTGAGAATGATCTATCTACCTACTTCCTGTTATCTCTCTTTTATTTTGCTTCTTAATTTATACTTTGAGTTTCTCATATAAGAGAAAAACTGACATAATTTTTTAAAAATTTTTCTTCTAGCTCAGTGATGCACAAAATCACTGCGTATTTATTGAGCAAGTAATATTAAGTAAATGAGCTGAAACATATGAGTGGAAAAACACAGTTGTCTGATCTCAACACTCTCACGTCCACTGGGGAAGACAGACGGCAAGCAGGGAGGATAGTCCAGAGGCCAAGTGCACTGCACGTGACAGCTGATGTCCTGTCTGTGAGAAGCAAAGCAGGAGCTGAGGTTCAGAGCATCCAGACCCGTCCTGTGGACAGAGGGCACGGCTCATGCGAAGGCCCTGGCCCGGTGAGAGACAGAAGGAGGTGGAGAGAGGCCAGGGAGGGGCGGGATGGAAGAGAATCTTCAACCTAGAGGGCTTTTGCTCTGCGCAGGCTGGGAGCCATGCAGGATTCTGCACAGAGGAGGAACAACGACCGCCTTGCTGCAGGGTCGACCAGACCACAGGGCCAAGCACTGCAGAGGGCTGTCCAGGTCCCCCACTGCACAGCAGGTGGCATGAGGGAGCCCGGGCCCATGCAGAGCTGTCTGGCTGAGGAAGCTCTGAATCTGGGGGCACTGTTCAGTTCCTAGCACTCCCCATAGTAATTGCAGGGAATGTTCCAGTAATTTGTTGACATTTTGTGGTTAATATTTCATAACGCTAACATTTATTTACTTAAAATTGTGTCCTTCTTAATAGAGGTTAAAGATAAAAATCACCTAAGAGCATCAGTCTTAATCACCTCATTTATTTTAGAGGCATATCATTTCATTCTTTGTAGATCACTTCCAAATTTTGCAATTACGGTATTTAAATGTGCACCCTAACAGATTCTTCATGTGGCCTCCCAATCAGCTCTCCCCTAGGTGTGATCCCAGGGCATGTGCACTCTAAGGTTTTTGTCTTTTTGCCAAATTGCCTGCCAGGAATTTCCACCTGATCACACACCCACCAGGTGTGCAACAGGGTGGGACTCTGCAGTCTCTTCCCAACAATGGCATTATTACTCTTATGATCTCTGCCAATATAATTGGAAAAACGTTTTCTAATAAAGGTTGCATTGTTCCTGGGTGTGTTATGGCACAGATAAGCTCATCAACAAGAAAATTAAATTAACCCAATAGGGAAAGTCACCCACATGCACAGCAAACTTCAGAATCTGGCGCACTCATGCGGGCCTGCTGACAGGCACGAAAGCTTTGTACATAAACATTTACAGGGAGCTGTGATTTTAAATTGTGTCCCCTTTTCCTTGACATTTTCTCATAAACATTTCCTTCATTTCTTCTTTGTGCTCCAAATTATAATCTGGAACAGCTCTGTGGACTACAATAGCTATGTCATATATCCCGGAACCCTCCAAGGATGAGGAAGCCAGGAGAGGAGAAACCTCCCCTGAGTACGCCATCTCCCCTGAGGCGCTAAAAGGAGAGGACAGATAGGGCTGCTCACTTTGAGTGTGAGGAGTCAACAGTTCAGAAAAAGAAAAGCAGACATCACACAGCACTGAAGAAACAACATTCAGAGAAATCAAGAGATCCAAGAAGCTTGCGTATCCACAAACCAAAATGGTATGATGTTTTAAAATCCAGAGACAAAGACTTATTAAAAATTTATGATCAATGAAATTTGAAGAAACATAATAGAAGTGTTGGAAGCCAAAGCTCAAGAAACCTTTCAAAAATTATGACATCAGAAATATAATAGAAAATAGTAAAACCAGGAAGGATTAATATCAGACACATAAGGAGAATGCAAACGTTGCAGTAAGGAGGGAAGAGAAATAAAGGGAGAAAAATTTTCAAACGGTAGGAGAGGGAATTATCTAGACAGAATAAATGTCCCTTCGTGTTTACGAGCCCACTACTGTTTGGCGGTGGCTCACTGCAGGTGCTTGCTGGCCGGCGCGGTGCCCGCGTGTCCAGGGGAAGCTCGCCTGGGAGTCTGGAGAGGGAGACCTCGGGAGAGCTACAGGAACCTAGGACTCCCGGAGACCAGGCGGCGCTCTCCCAGGTGGATGAGCTTTACCCAGGCAAGTGAGGGCCTCAGAAGAACACTGGGCGCCCCAGCAGAGGGGCTTCCTGCACCCCCAAAAGGAGCGATAAAGCTCCACCTAAGAGGGAAGGGTGCAGGACCACGGGGCCTCATGGCAAGACTGGGACCAGGCCCGGGAAGGCGGTGGGCACCTCCTGTCCCCAAGCTCCGGTCCCGGGTTGGTCTGGAAGTGACAGGCAGAGGGAGCTGTGGATCTGGAGAAAGGAGCTGGAAGACAGAAGTGACCATGCTAGAGGACAGGGAGGGTAGAGTCATCACAGATTCAAGAAACACATGTAGGTCACAGAACACATTTGAAAATGTGGACAAAGTGAAGTAAAAATCAAAATAATACATCTGAGCAAACTGACAAAAGAAGAAACAGAAAGTCTGAACAATTACATAATTATTTAAAAACCTATATTCATAATTTACAATGTTTAAAGATAATCCAAGGACAGATGGGTCCATTATGAATTCTACCAAATGTTCAAGAATGATACAACATAAATCTTACACAAATTCTTACACAGAATTCTCAAAGATGGAATCATTTTATTCATTCTATGAGGCCATTAAAGCAATGATTCTAAAAACCTGAAAAAATACAAAAGAAAGAATGATAATCTCACCAATGAATATAGATGCAAAATTCTAATAAAAACCAAATATTACCAAAATCACCCTGGCAATATATAAACATAATACTGTGTCATAACTACACTGGTTTATTCCTGAGAGACAAAGTTGGTTTATATGTTCAAATTCATGAAATAAATGAGAAAAAAGAAAATAGTGTAATCACCTCACTTTCTTAGAAAATATATTTGATAAAATTCAACACCCTTGACAGGTATAGAATATAAAAAGTAAATAAAATTTATTTATCTATCTATTTAAGAAATAAAATTTTCCTAACCTTATAAAAGCTGACTGTAAAATAAACATATCAGTGTTAGCAGGGTGGCAGTGACAAGCTCCCACTAACCTGGAAGTGACATCCAGGTACTAGGTACTGTCACCTTCAACATTGTACCTAAAGCTCTAGCTATCAACATAAAGCAAGAAAAACTAGCAGAAAGTGTATGAAGCCGAAAGAAAGAAATCAAACTGCTATTAGGCTTAGATGATATGAGTACATATGAAAAGAATCCAAAATAATCTATAGATAAATTATTCAAACCAACAAGGTTAGCGAAGCTGACAAAATGACTATTTTTATATGTCATCACCAAAATGTAACATGATTTTAGAATGTTAACAGTGACAACATTATAAAAAAAAAACTTTAAGGGAAATAGGGACAAATCTAGTGAAAGATGTATAAGATTTTATAACAGAAAATTATAAAATAACATTTAGAGGCACTAAAAAAACTATTATAAACAAAGGGGCAGTCTACATCCATGGATTGCAAATCCAACGTGGTAAAGATGTAATTCCTTGAAGGTATATTCTAGAGTGAAGACAATCCCACTAGCTACAGCAGGCCCTTGCTACAGATTTACATGCTGATTCTAAATTTATGTAATATTACAAAGTACCAGGGACACTGGAGACACTGAAGTTCAGGCCAGTGAGCTTGCTCTGCTGAACACCCAGCTTCCACATAAAGACACAGCAAATAGGATACTACAAGGACAAAGTAGTTCACAACCACACAGAAGAGACAGTGCACACAGCCCCAGCCAGAGGGTCCTGGCCTCCCATAGAAGACAAAGGTGGCGGTGGAGAGGCTGGACATTGACTTGATTCATGTTGCACTACGGTATGTGATCCTCCCACCTCCATACACAGCTCATAGCCTGCAGCTCTCAACAAGAAAAGTATATGTACGATGGAATACTACTCAGCTATACAAATGACAAATATTCGGCATTTGTAGGAAAATGGATGCACTTGAAAATATAATGTTGAGTGAAATAAACCAGACATACATGTTTAAATGCTGTATGTTGTCTCTCATTTGGGTGAGGCAAAGTACAAACAAGGAGAATAATAAAGGATGGATAGAAGGGGACAAAGGGATGGATCTCTTGCAATAGTGAAGGGGTCCAAGGGAGCAAGGGCGAGGGGCGAGGAGGAGGGGAAGAGGAAATGAGTAGAACGAAGCTATGCCATGTACGGGAACCTAATACCTTCAGAGAATGTAAACATTATATGCCAAAACATGAGCTAAGATTAATAATATCAACAAGAATGAAAACTGGGAGGGGGGAATTAGAGGAGGCAGGAGGGAGAGGGAGGGGAGGGGGAAGAGGAAGGGTCTTAAAGAAAGGAATGAGCTGTATTATGTGCACAAACCCACTCCCCAAGATGATGGTAAACTGCATGTACTGCAAACATGTACTAATAAAACAAAAAAGAACCTTAAAATAACAAAGTTTCTTGAAGAAGCATTAAATAATATCACAAACTTGAATGAGCAATTTTTTTTCAAAAGAGCACAAAAAGGTTAACATTGAATAAGACTGGATAAAAGTAAGAACTTTTGCTCACCAAGGGACACCAGTGAGGGTCCCAGAGGGGAGACATATGGTGGATGAAGGGCCCTCGTGCAGTTTCCATCTTCATCACTCCAGGGCTCTGTCTTTCACTGTCCACCCTCTTTTGCGTGCTCTCTCTCTCTCTCTCTCTCTCTCTCTCTCTCTCTCTCTCTCTCTCATAAATTAGGGATTTTTTTTACCAAGAAAATCAGCCCCATGAATCATCTTCACATACTCATGGCATGAATGGGGAAACTGAGGGTACAGGAACTTGGACGCAGCATTTCCCAAGTCTCCAGCCTTGTGCTTTTTCTGAAAAAGTAGGCTAGATAAATAAAGGACCAAAGAGAAAACAAGGTAATCATAAAATAATCTTAAAAACTTCAAATTATTTTATAATTACAACAAAACACACACACACATACACACACACACAACCTGGAAAAAGAAGGCCGCTTTCTTGTCCCGGTAAATGCATCTATGAAGACATTCCTGACCCCTACTCCCTGCAGAAAGACTGGGTGTTCTCCCTCTGGTCGGGAGCAAAATGTGGGTGTCCTCTTGCAGCCTCTATTCAGCTCTGACTTGGATGTTGCAGCCACAAGTAGGAGGAAAAAGAAATAAAAGGCACCTAGATAAGGAAGGCAGAGGGAAAACCATCTGTCTTTGCAGAATGATATGGCTATGGATAGAGAAGCAAAGAAATGAAAGATAAAGGCTACTAGAACTAACAAAGGAGCACACACACAGCAGTTATAGGATCAGTGAAACAACTGTTGGGTTCTATATGTGAGCAGTGAACATTCTGAAATTTAAAAACAATTCCACATACAACTGTACCAAAAAGAAGAAACTACATAGAAATAAATTTAGCACAAGTGTAAGTCTTGCATGCCGAAGACTACAAAACACTGCTGAAGAAGGCCCAGAAAAGCTAGCTCATGGTTATGGTCCTGAAGACTTAAAGTAATGCTATTTCCAACCTGTCTACAGTGTCATTACATTTATTCCTCATCAAAATCCCCACTGGCCTTTTCACAGAAATTGATAAGATGACCCTAAAATTCTTGTTGTCAATGTGAAGGACACAGAACAGCCAATGAAATCCTATAAAGGAAGACAACAGTTGAAGGACTCACACTTCCTGACTTCAAGACTTACTATACTCAATCAGTATGTTATTAGAATAATGATAAAGATGTATGCCAATGGGGTGGAATCTAGAGGTTTCTTTCCTAGAGTAAGTGATTCTCAGCAGGAGTCCCAGACAATTCAGTGAGGGAGAGCACCATCTTTCCAACAAACCATGCCAGAGTTACTGACAATCCATGCAATAAAGGATGAAGTCACCTTGTGCTCACATCAGGTACAAAAGTTAACTCACATTGGGTGAAAGACTTAAGTGTAAGCGCTAAAACCCCAAATGCTCAGAAAAACACATAGGCATAAACTAGGATCCTAGATATGACAGCAAAAGCATAAGCAACAAAAGAATAAACAGCCAAACTGGGCTTCACTGAGATTGAAAATGCTCTTGCAGTAAGGAAAGGAAAGGGCAACCTGCAGAATAAAAACCGCATTTGCAAATTGTGCCTCTAATAAGATAATGGCAGGTATGAAAGGGGAAATGCATAAAGATGAGTTACATCTCAATTGAAAAAATATCACCCAGTTTTAAGACAGGCACAGGGTCTAAATAAATCATTCCCCAGAGAAGATACACAGCACCTGAAAAGATGTCACATACCCACAGCCCTGCAGGAAATGCAGATCACACCCCAGAGTGGCCACAGCCAGAAACAGCTGTTGGCAGAACACGTGGAAAGATCTAGATGCAGCCTGGGATGTAGAGAAGCTACCACTTTGGAAAGCCCTCTAGCACTTCTCCAAAAGGCTAGACATAGTGGCTACTTGCCATCCACCAATTCATGCTCAGGTAGATGCCCAAGTGAAAAGAAACATGGTTCCACACAAGAACTTGCACAGGAAAGTTCTCGCAGCATTCTTCATCAGGGCTAGCATGGAAGCCACTCAAATGTCACGGGTAGATGACGGGATAAACAAAATGTCCTATGCCATGTGTGGAGTAGTACTCAGCCATGAATAGGGATGAAGTTCTGAAGCTCAGATTCTGGCAGGAGCTGGAGGGTTGTGCACTATGCCTACCCTGGGAAACAAGGCTGAGGAAGGTACCTATGAGAATCCACACTGCGGGATTCCATTTAGTGAGGTTCCACCATGGGTGTGAGTGGCTCCCCAGGATGGAGTAACCAAGAAAGTGGGGCGACTGCTAATGTGTGAGGGGGCAGGCGGTGGGTGAAAATACTCTACAAGTGGTCATAGTGAGCGGCACAACTTCGTGAATTCACTCAAAGCTACAGAACGTAACCTGTGTGGTTTGTGAATTACAACCCAATAAAGCTATTATTTCAGAAGAATAGAAAGACAGGCCTTGTGTTTCCACAGCACGGGCATGCATTAGGAAATATGGGTAATATGGTTTCATTTATGAGT
Source organism: Heterocephalus glaber (assembly GCF_000247695.1). Next base: position 4,411,618 of record NW_004624850.1, on the reverse strand, counting down.
TCCTAATGGCAACATGGTCCTCAAACGTGACTTCAGAATCATTTTTCAGCTTGCAGAGCCTTTTGTGCAGCTGTGCCTCATTTCGCGCCCTTCCTCCTGCCTCAATAGCGATGGGGTCCCATGGCGGGCCCTGCCGGGTCCAGGCCCAGCAGCGGCGGGCGAAGGCTGCAGGGGGCGGCCGCCCTGACCTCGGCGGGCGCGCAGACGCCGCCCTCCCGCAGCCCAGGTCCCTCCCCACCTAGGCGACCTTCGGGTGGGGCTGAGACTGGCGGCCAGGAGCGGCAGAGGCTGCGGAGGAACGGGATGTGGGCGCCCGGCGGACACCCGGGGCCCGCGGGCTGGGACCGCCGCCGCGGGGGCGCGAGGCTGCGCGCGGCGCTGGCTGGTCTGCAAGAACTACAGGGGCTGCGCGCCACGCAGGAGAGGCGCGTGCGGGGCGCCCTAGCACTGCTGTCCCCGCCCGGGCCCGCCGGAGCCCGGGGCGGCGAGGGGAGGCTGGAGGCCACGCTGGCGGCGCTGCGGGAGCAACTGGTGAGCCGGACCAGGGCCGGGGGCTGCGGGGTCTGGGCCATGGCGGGGACTGTGCGGAGCAGTTGCGCGAAGGTCGCAACCCTGATCGGGATCCTGGAGCAGCCGGAGCCGCAGGTCTGTGCCCAGGGAGGATCGCAGGTTCTGGGCAGCTCAGGGGTCTGACTGAGGCAGTGCAGTTCTGACAGGAATGTCTTGACTCGATTTCCCCTGGCAGGAGTCTGCTGGCCAGCCTGGCCTCATCTCCGAGACCAGGAGACCCGGGGACCGCGTTGGTCAGGGACCACATGTCTGCTTGTAGAGCGCACTTGGAGGGTGCTCAGCCATGCCAGGGTCGTGCACTGTAAGAAAATGTTCAGGGCAGCAGGTATCTGGTGAGTTCTTCCACTCCAGCCACACACCGCTCTGCTCTGTAGGAAACTGACTTTGGGTCGGAATGGAGGCTTCACAGGGAACCCGTGACGCGTTGTCTGCACCGTGTCTCTGCCCTCTGCTGTATGGACTCCACTTCCCTTCCATAACATTGAAAATATCCTCGGCTTATTACTTGACTCGTTTTTTCTGCGATATGTAATACCGTGTTACTTTCTGGGAACAACTCAAAAGAGATTTTGCAGTACTGTAGTATTTCTAAAAGAAAAACCAAAATGCTACAGAAGATGTCTATTTGAGTCACCTCTGTTATTCTGAGTGGAATTTCTTTTACATTAGGAGCTCACATCTGTCCTCTTTAAAGCTGAGTCATTAACAAGTGTCTGTAACAAGTCTCCATGAGGCTGAGCATTCCTATCAGCTTAGCTCGGCAAGTCCTCACCTGGGCAAATACGTCAGGATTAAGGAATTGGGAAATCATGGTGTGGAGGCACCTCCCTGGACCCCTCTTACCTACCCTATTGCAGAGATGGAGGGTAGCCTGCCTGAGCAGTGTGGCTCTGACCAGGGCCAGTCTGTGGGTTCAGTGCCACTCTGGAGAGGGCAGGGCTGACCCTGCGTGGGTCCTGCAGAAGCTCCCATGGACCAGGTTGTAATGGAACAGACATGTCTGCTGCCCAGAGGTTTGCATCCAGCCACAGTTGGCTTCTGCATGAGCCCAGCCAGGTACACGCAGCCCGCAGGTGTGTAACACTTATGAACAGCCTGTCAAGGGGTCAGAAGGCACCTGATGACTAACTTAGCTGTAGCAATATATTGTGTGCACTTAGCCTCTAATTAAGAGTAGCCTTTTGGGAGAGATCAAACAGGTTTTTTGTTTAAATTTTTTTTTTTTAAGTGTGGGACCAGAAAGAACAGGCAGACTTTGTCTTGAAACTTTGTTCTTGGAAAGGATTATGTGATCAAAAGAGAACAGTAATTGAATTCGTGTGACATCAGCCAGCACTTAACACTCCCATTTTTCATGCAGGGGAAAACATGAGTGATGTGAAGTGTGTAATGAAGAAAGCCATCAAAAGGCTTTGGTCTGCACAGTTAAACACCCCAGTAACTCTGGTAGCCCAGTGCCACCCTCCCCAACCCTCCAGCCTGCATCCTCCTGCAGGTGTGAAGACCGGAAGAACACTTAGCAGAGTCCTGTGCATCTCTGTCCTGAAGGAATTCTCAAGTGAGGAGGTGCTTTAGCATTTCCTGGGATTTAACTGTCATTGGGAAAAGAGCCTGCTCATCAAATGGGCCTCACCCTTCAAATTGCAGTGTCAAGAGTCACAAAGAGAGTGCAGCAGTAGGTGCTTAGTAGGGTTTTGCTGAAGAATTAAATTAGTGACCTTTGTTGCTGGCACAAAGGAGGGATGATTTCCACAAGAATAAAACCCTGTGCCCTCCATCCCAGCAGTCAGCTGCATCCTGGCCATTTGTAGCCAGAGGTGGCTGTGCCCACCAGTTTCTGTGTGTGGGGCACTTTGTATCTTTTCCTTTCTTATACCAGGCAAGAGGTGTCATCCACCCATGGGCGCCCTTGCCTGAGGGTGGCCTGAAAGCTCCATCTTCCACCAGCAGATCCTGCTGTGTCTGTGGAAGGGGTGCCCTTAGGTGGGCAGCAAGCGAAGGGCAGGGGCTGCAGTGAAATCTTATCCTGGAGAATTTCTCAGTCATTGGCTTGGCTGGCTGGGACTTGTTCTAAAAAGGGGCAGCTAGCAACAATGGCTTTCCACGGGCAGGACCCAGCAGTAAGCCCTGCAGGAGCAAGCCACAAACTGATTCCACAGCTGTAAACACGATGCTGAGTATTTTCCTTGGACGACTATGCTGGCTTTGTGAATACACAGAGAGCAAAGGGAGCAGTGTAGAGCAGAGGGAGAACTAGTTAAGGTTCATGAGCAAGGCTCAGGCATCCACAGGCCCGGGCCAGTCTTCCTCTGAAGTTACTGGTGCTTGTCACCCAAGGTCCCGTGGGAGAACACCAGCCCCTTCCCCACTAATTTAGGTATAATGATTACCCCCTTCGGAGCTAAGTCATTCATGCGTAAGATGTTTCCTTTGTACATTCTTAGCTTTCAAGGAAAATCAGGAAGTGTTTTAGATACTATCTCTATATCCTGAACTTCAAGGTAGTTTTAATTTTTGTCCTCTGAATATTCCATAAAGCTTTTGCATGGTTGCAATTCAGAATTGCTAATTGGGGAAGCAAAGAACGTGCAAATCAGATCATTTTCTGTGGGCTATAAACATTTCAAAGGAAGGGGTTGCCCCAATACTTGCCTTTTGTCTGCACCTCCTATGACAGGTTCTCAGACCTAATCCCTGGGAAGCTGACTGGCATGTCCCAGGGCCTGAGCCCAGAACCTGCAGGAGACCAGGTGATTGCACCTTGGGGACCTTGGTGAGTGCTGTCAGACACCAGGCCCCAACACTAACAAATTTGGAAAATTGACTCAAGTGCCCTGAGATCCTCAGCCCCATCCAGTGCGAACCTGTACCCAGCAGTGGGCCAAGGCTGGCAGCAGGAGGCAGAGCTGAAGTGTCCCAAAGAGTCCCTCGGCTGGACTTCAGGCGCTGGGCTCCACTCCTGGCCTACAGCTGGCCATGCTCACCCCTGGTCATTGTGACTCTGAACACGAAGTCCCCTGGTGAGAAAGAGGAATGAAAACAGGGACAGTGGGAAGGGGTCACAAGGATGGTGTCAGTCTTGAATGTGGAGCTGCAGAAGGGGAGGGGCTGAGGATGTAATAAACCACCCGGAGAACCTGGAGCCTGGGGGCCTCCGGGCCACAGTTAATCAGAAACCAGAGCTAAGTCTGGCTGGTGAAATGTTAATCACAGAGCAGTGAACCCCAACACAAACACACAAGGCAGGGCTTGGGGAGGGGCTCCAGGAGGAGGAGAGAAGGTAGCTGGGGACCCAGGAAGAAGTGGAAGGCATGATTTGCAAGAGAGGTGGAGTAGATGGTTTTAAGCAGGAAGGGAAGAACTAACAAAAGAACTGAACTTTCTCTGTGTCCCATGGTTTTGTGACAGGAGAAGAAAAGTCGTTTGTGGAAAAAGTACAGAGGTTGGCCCCTTGGTGAATCTCAGTATCTTTTTCATTTCTGTTTTTGTCTTGCATGTGTGGTAGGCAGGCTGAGTGCCTATCTGTGAGACCCAGGCTTCTTTGTGGAAATGTGAAAGTGTGCAAGGTAGGAAGCCAGGACCCTTAAAACCATCTGGGGCTCCAAGAGCATGAAGTTTTGTTCAGCTCAGGACTGACTTTGCCCTGTACACATTTTCAGGAGCATCCCGCCTTTGATACTATGTTACCATCCAGGTCCCGAGGTTGTTCCAGGGCCTCTGGCTTCTGCAGCTGAGGCTGAGTTGGGTGAGAGAGGCAGCTGCCTATGTGCCAGCCTGGACCAGGTCCAGTTCAGCTCACCTCTGGTGTGTGACGAAAACTGTACAGAAGAGACTCTCCTGCAGACAGGAAATTATTATTACTCACTTCTCTCATGATGATTTCTATAAAGTTATTGAAGTAAATCCCCATTAGAAATGTAATCATTTTCTTAAACAGGATGAATCTGATAATTGCATTCACTAATTATTCGCCTTAAATTTGTTAGTGGGAACAAGAAATATATATAGTAGATCTGGAAAATATATATATATATATAGTAGATCAGGGTGCAGCTGTATAAATGAAAGAAAGAAATCAGCATTTACTACTCGCTCAGTGCTAGTTTTATACATATACAGTGGCACCTTGGCTCGCCAAACACTTTTGCTTGTGCACAATTTGGTTTGCAAACAGATTCGTTTGGCAAAATTTGTTTTTGTTTGTGAACTCTGCATTGGGGAACAAACAAGACCATGGCCATCTTTCCTGCATGAACATGAAGATCTGGTCATCTTTTCCAGAATCACAGAATGATTTAACATTGTGAACCGAGGTACACAGTATATGTATACATAGATATAATACCTATATCATGCTGCTCACAATAGGTGGAAGATGGACACATAGCTTGTGTGGCTGATGCTCATAGTGACCCTTGAGAGCTGGGGCTGGAGGCCTAGAGATGTGGCCCAGGGCAGAGCTGTGATAGGTCCTCTCAAACAGGGAGACCCCTGTTGGGCTTCAGGAGCATTTACACTGATGCGCTCCACCTTGCAGGCCTCTGGTGCTTGCTGAGAGCGATCTTCCCAGCAGCTTCACCAAAATCTGTGGCCAATAAGGAAATTACTCAAGGGTTGGGGGTCCAGTATAGTGGCCATGCTCTTGCCTGGCATGAATGAGGTCCTAGGTTTCATCCTCATGAAGAAAAAAGAAAATTGCTCCAGATGGAAGAAGAGAGGCCAGATGCAGAAGTGGTCTTCCTCTTTCCCGAGGACTTTCCACCACCTGGAGGGCAAAGGGCTCCCCCGCCCAGGGCCACCAACCAAGGTCTGTTGTGTGAAGGACACAGTGACACCATGTAAATCCTCCTCTAGGTCTGAAAGAAAGCAAAAAGAGTGAAAACTTTATCGGTGGTGCCTGCTGCAGGTATCATGTTCTACTTTTGACTCTGCAGTCTCACAAGCTGTCATATTCTGCATCCTGATAAAGCAGTGTCTCCCTGGAAACTGCTGATAGGTTTTAAAACTGCATAGGAGGAAAAAAAAGAAAAACCGTCTCTGTGGTGTGTGCATGTGGGGTGAGGAGGATTAGTAGACGTTTTCCTTTCTGTGCCACTAGAGCTAGGGAAGCATTTCAGCCCAAGCAAGGAGCATGGCCAGTGAGGAAGGTGTGCCTCCCCTGGGAGTTCGTCTCAGGCTGTCTGTCACCTGCTGTGTCCACCTTCCCCAGAGCCTTGAGTTTGGGGTTGTGCTCTACGGTCAGTTTTGTTTCTCCTTCTTGCCTCCTCAGTCCTGGTTACGGCAGCAGGATGCTGGCCTCAAGACTCATCTGGACCAGCTGGACCTGCAGATAAGCGAACTGCAGCTGGGCATGTGCAGAGCCTCAAACGAAGGCCCAGACAGCGACAGCAGGCCTAGCTCAGGTACACACACGTACACACACACACACACATGAGTGCACACATGTGTGCGTACATACACACACACACATACACACACTCCCTGGAAAAGTATTGCTTTTGGTGGGGAAAAAAAATCCCGGTGAGTTTCTCACCTCTTTCAGGGCTGAGACAGCTTGTCTGTTCTGTTGATGTTTCATGGAGGATGTGACCAACCATTCTGCAGCCACAGAACATACCTGTATTTAAATCCATGGGTTTAAGTCAGGCTGACAAGGATGCCCCTACCTCATGCCATCTGGAAGGCCACATTCATTGCTGGCATGTATGACCCTGGTCACCTCTGCTCTATACCCGACCTTCCCCACATGACCCTTGGACACAGAAGCCCCTGTGCTCACTGCGGAGACAGTCCTTGGTAGCCCTGTGTGTGCTGGCTGTGGAACCGCTGGCCAGGAACTGGTGCAGGGAGGGGGTGTTCTGAACCCCATGACCATGAAAATCCTGGGAGGCATCTGGAGCATCCTGTCTGGAGCTGAGTCTCACAGTCTTCCCCCCACCCCCTCCTTGTGCCAGGACAAGCAGGAGGGCAGAGACTCTGGGCCCTCAGGGCTGGGTCTCCAGGGCATGCACCCACCTGTCTGTGTCTCTCTCAGGATTCTATGAGCTGAGCGATGCAGGTTCCTGCTCCCTGTCCACCTCCTGTGCCTCTGTATGCAGTGACCGGCTCTCCCCATCCCTGAGCAGTCTGCTGCCTGCCTCCCATCCTTCCAAGTCCAGGTCTGGTGTGGGCAACTGCCGGCCGCGGTCTGCTGATGAGAACACCGTGCCCGCGTGGAGACCCCAGCCCGCCAAAGAGGGAAGCAGTTTCCTGGACAGTGCAGCAGGCACGGGCCGAGCCCAGGACGTGTTCCGGCCCAGGCCAGTTTCCACAGGTGAGAGAGGCAGGAGAGGGTGAAGGGGCAGCAGAGGGCAGCCATCCAGCCATGCTGGGGACAGAGCAGGACCCTCATGGAGCTATCTGCCAGTAGAGGAGCAGCCAGACCCCCTCTCTTATGCATGATGGATGGGCTGGTCTGGGGGGTGGAGTTTTCTTATTATTTAAAATAGAGACTGGTTTTAAAAGCCCTCCACACCCCTTGAGCCGCCCACATTTGTAGCAAAGGGGCCATGGGAAGATAACTTGTTCACCCTCTGCCTCTTGCTCCCTGAGAGGTCATTCGAGCCGAGCCTCCTTTCGCTTGTAACACAAGAGCAGCTTTAGCGTGAACCTCCATCTCTCCTTGGTGAAAGACCCCAGAGTTCACTCTCAGATCCCTGCAGACAGTCCAGGAGGGTTGTGCCAGACCTCTCTGACCTCTGTCTGGAGTTCAGTGGGTTACAGAGCTTTATCTCTGGGCACCCTTCAGCTGGATGCAGCACAGCACCCAGCTGACTCGGCCTCCAGGCCTGGAGGTGCTGCACTCAGCCATCCACACCCTGCCATGGCTCCAGGTGCTGGGGCTAGAGTGGTGGATCTCCTGTCCCCTTGCTCCTAGACTTTGCACATGTACACCCTCAAAGAGGAGCTGACCCCACAGGAATTCTTTCCTTGTTGACATGCTTGTTTTCCTTCCCAGGTGACCTTGAGAGGGTCCTTCCAGTGGACGTGGGGCTCCAGAGTCTGGGTGCAGATGCCACGCCCACCTCCCTCCTCTGCCAGGGGACAGACCCCCCGGCCCACGTGCTGGACCCCACCTACCAGCATGACCTCGTGTCCAGGGGAGGCCGGGAAGTGTACCCATACCCCAGTCCATTGCATGCCGTGGCCCTGCAGAGCCCCCTGTTCACCCTGGCCAAGGAGACCCCCTGGCCCCACAGCCACTCACCCCCCAGGGATCAGAGCACAGCCCTGGCAGTGCCAGTCTGTGAAGAGGGCCGAGCTGGAGCCTACATCGATAGGCTGCTGCGTCTGCGGGCCCTAGGGCCCTCCCCAAGGGATGTCTTGGGGGAACAGGGACCCCTGAGAAACGAAGCATCTCCCTTCCCACAGAAGGCGGGTGACCAGAAACAGGGCAGTGGCGGGCAGCCAGAGAAGCTGGTGTGTGCCCGAGGGAGAAGGAACACGGGAGTAATGGCTCAGAGCCTGGCTGTACAGGGAGATGGCCTCAGGCAGCAGGGACCCACACCCCTCAGGGATACCCCAGCCCCCAGCACCCCCCCAGAGGAGGGGCCCAGACCCTCAAATCCCCGTAACCTTGGAGAGACAGCTGTGGGCCTTGCTCCCTGCCCCCAGGCGTGGCAGCTCCATAACAACTGCAGCCTGGCCACCCCCAGGAGGCTGGGGTGTGAGAGACCCCTGCAAGCTCTTGGGTGCTCTGTGCATCTGCCCCGTGCTGCTGAAGCCCCGATGTCCAGGCTGAGGACAGCACCCGCTAAGACCAGGGCTGTGAAGATCAGGAGGAGGGCCAGTGACGAGGTGCCTGGGTCTGGAAGGCAGCCACTGCCCCACCCCGAGAGTCCCCAGGGTGTCCACGGGGGCCCCTGGCTGCCCCCTGAGAGGGGTCTGTGGCACAGGCCCCAAGGGCGCGGGCCCCAGAAGAGGCCCTCCCTGGCTGGGGAGGCCCCTGGCCGATCCTGCTCAGAGTCTACTCTCTACCCCATACCCTTCCTCATCCCCCTGGTGGTGGCCCAGCAGCACAGTTGCCAGGCATCGGCTTCATCCAGGGCCCTGTTCCCTGCTGAAGCGAACCCCCTCAGCGCAGCTGCCAGGAGGAAGCAGCGCCCCTGGAAGTCCAGCGTGGAGATCTCCGGCAAGCTGGGCTCAGCCAGCTGTGCCGATCCTCCCACACACACAGTCAGGAAGGCAGAGGACCCACCAGCCCGGGACAGGCCCTTGCTGGCCCGTCAGGAGGCCGAGATCGAATCCGACCTCTCCGAGCACTCAGCTGAGTGCACCTCACTCTTCCACTCCACCATTGCTGAGACCAGTGAGGAGGAGGCCAGCGACCACACCACCAACCGCTTCGGGGACCAGGAGTCCAGCAGCAGTGACTCGGAAGGCGGCATCCAGGGCAAGGGCAGCAGCCTGGAGCTGGACCAGGTGGTGGCCGGGCGGAGGGAGCAGCCCCCACAGGCCCCAGCAGGCTCCAGGCCAACTCTGCCACCTGTGCCCAAACTGTGCCGCATCAAGGCCTCCAGGGCTCTGAAGAAGAAGATCCGCAGGTTCCAGCCAGCAGCACTGAAGGTCATGACCATGGTGTGAGGCATCCGGGCACTGGGCATGGGGCCTGCCCCGCCAGTGAGACCTGCCAGCTTCCTTTAGCTTCTGCAGCTCATCTTACAGGCTCTGGCCCTGGGATGTGGTGGGCAGCTGCATGGGGGATTTTTCTCTCCCCAGAAGAGATATGAAGAGGTCTTTGATCTTTTGGATTGTGTAATCCACCCAGCACCAAGCTTCCACTTCAGCTGGGGGTGTGGGGCGGGGGGCAGGTTTAGGGGGGCACCTTGGTTCCTGATATTGTTAAGCCATTTCTCCCCAAAGCATTGTCTTAGTGATACCGCTGGCTGCTGGAAACTGGATTGAATTCGAACTCCATGTTAAGTTCTCAGTGTGAATAAACACCCAAATTATGCTATTATTCTCTCAATTCTCATTCGTTCTCCTTCATCCTCCTCTCTGCCTGCTGTGCACAGCCACAGTGGGTGCTCCAGCCCTCCCTCTTCCCTCCCGTGGGCGCTGGCCTGTAGGTGGGTGCCTCTTTGGGAAGTGGAGTCTAAACTTGGGTTCCAGAGTGGGGGTAAGTTGGGCATAAAAATGTTGTGAAAAAAATAACTGTAGTGGTGGTGGTGGTGAACTTTTTTTTCTTTTCCAAAGAAAATTTTGCTCAATTTTTCAAGGAAATAGATCCTAGGGTTCTCAGCTCAGCTGTGCAGTGGGTACCACAGTGTTTCAGCCTGGTCAGCAACTCACCCTGGCTGATCCTCAGCCTGCTCAAAGTCCCTGGCAGAGAAGAGGTGGGGAGCAATCAAGTCCTTGCAGTGCTGGGGCCCAGGAACTTGGGGAAGAAGGACAGTAGCAAAACTGGCTGAAAATACTACTATATTTTGTGCCAGGTGTTGGCTGTTCCTGTAGGAAGTAGCTGGGGCAGGATGCAGTCCAGAGAAGTTTACAACCTGATTAACATTTGAGAGCAGAGGCTTAGGCCTCCTCTGGAGAGGAGCAAGGGCTGCTCTGAGGCTTCTGAAAGGAAAAGAGAATGCAGGGGCTTCCTGCAAAAACCATCCCCAAAAGCAAACATTTCCAAGGGCCTGAGCCCATTGGAGCTGACTGGAGTGCAAACATTCCACTGTCTGCACAGACTTCTCAGCTGCCGTCCTGGGATTGCATACCCCAGAGGCGTCAGTTTCTGTCCTTCCTGTACTTTGCAAAAAGCTGCATTGAAATGTAAGGAATATGCAAGCCCACTCATGATTGGGGGTTTTACTGTAAAGGTTGGTGTGGGGTACTGTGCAGACATGGCCTATTCTCCACTGGGAGGCCCCCACGGGGATAGGAAAGGGTGGCTGTAGCCCATGAGGCCTCTGGACCAGACTTTGTAGTCCTGATCGCTCCTTGTGCTCAGCCTCCAGGCAGGTCCACAGTTTCCTAGCCTCCTCCCCACAGGCTGCACTGTGCAGGGCCTGCGGTTCCCTGCTGTGATGGGTTCCTGGAGCTTCTCACCGTGGAGGCTTTGAGGGCACCCTGCGGGAGGGGTGGACCATCCTCCCATCCTCCCATCCTCCGGATGATGAAGTGTGTCCTGTGTCACAGGTTGGGGACCTCAGGCTCCAAGCCCCTGGCTGAGCCCAGGCACAATCGGTGCAAAAGGGGAAAGTACCAGATGTGGGCTGCTCAGCGCCTCTCATAGTGCCTGTCCTCAGAAAGCTGGCTGCTTTGCTGTCACTCAGACTCCTTGTGCCACCAAAACTAACTGTGACGACCAAGCAGCTCTGACCAAAGGCCATGGGCAGAAAGTCCTCAGTGACCTGACAGTGTAAACCAGTTTCCTCACTGCTCACTACCCTTCCTCTGTCTATCTCAGTACCGGCCCTCTCTTTGTCTACCCTCTTCTTTCCCTCTCTTGCTCTTTTCCTTCTCTTTAAAGAAAAAGTTATTCAAGGTACAGCAGGGAGCCCTTCTTTCAGGACTGTCACCGTAGGTTCAGGGACCACTGAAATGGAGTCCTGTAGTGGGGTCCACTCTGAATGAAGCACTTGTCAGGATTCACAGCCAAGGAGCAGGTGGGAGTCTGTGGATGGGAAGTGGCCAAGAGGAAACATCCAGCATGAGGGGGATTTTGGTTAAATCAATCCGAAGGATTCCTGCTGCAGATAGCTAGGTGATCAGACACTCCATGAACCCAACCACGTGTCACAGTGCAGGGGTTCTTGTTAGGACTGTAAGTTACAAGGAATTGTAGAGCAGGGCCCAGAAGAAGATTCAGGAGCCAAACAGGAGATGGGTCACACAAAGAACCTCTGTGACTCTTCAGTCTCCCTGTCTAACTGTGGGGACCTAGGAAAGCATACTTGTTTCCCAAGGTCCAGGCTGACATCTCAAGGATTCTCCTCAGGTCTTCAAGGCCTTCCACCCAGTCTGTCTGCCTCGTCCTCACTCAGTGCCTGGCCATGTAGCCTGGGCCGATGGATGACAATAGTGTGCCAGTGAGCCTACCCCGAGGCTGAAGTTGATGGTTGCTTAGGATTCAGAATGAACGGCAAATTGACAGTGTTAAAAATGGAGGGGTCCAGGGATTTAGCTCAGTGGTGCTGTGCCTGCCTCGCAAGCTCAAGTGCAAGGTCCTGAGTTCGATCCCCCATACTGTAAAAACAAAACAACAAACAAACAAAAATGGGGCTTGGTCTGTCTGGGCTCAGCAGGGTGACTTGGGCTGGGCCACAGCCTTGCACAGCGGGAAGAGTCTCAGGGCTCTGAGAACACAGCTGGCAGCATCATGATAACTGAGTGGTCTTCGGGCAGGTAGGACCAGGCCAGAGGCAGTTTGGGGAAAATACTTTGACACCCAGAGCTGTAAGTCAGCACACCTGTGACAGAAGCCAGTTCTAGCTCGTCAGCAGATGGTGGGCAGAGTGCTCAGAAATGAGGGTTCTCTTGGATTCCAGGGAACCATTTCTCTACCTGCTGAGCTTCTGTTTCAGCACACTGTTCTGCCAGGCAGATGTGCGCGTAACCACTCTTCGGGAGAGAACTCAGCAGCAAGTCCTGCAGGGCAGGCTGCAGCCTGCACCTGCACCCCGGGAGCCTGGGAGGGGCACCTCTCTCTGGTTCATGGGGATGGAGATTAGCATGTCCCTCTCAGGCTAGGAATGGGACAGTGGCCTCAGGGGTCTTTAGAAAGCTCTTGTGACCTCTGGCTTGCTTGAAAAACAATTTAACAAGCAATAACAATAAAAGTGAACTTGCTCTAAGAATGAGAATATAAACATGAGAAATTAAATATATAAAATTTCTAAATTATAAGATTTAGCAGAGTTTAATTACCATACTGGAGAAAATAGCCCAGCATACTTTAGGGAATCATATTTAAGAAAACAGACTATTTTATCTTTACTAATTCAGAAACAGAACCCCGCCATGTGGAGGGGCTCCTCTGGACATCCCTTCTGTAACCTAAGCCTTAGCTCTTAACCTTAGCTGTGACTCCTAAAAGCCACCAGGTGCTCAGTGTTAGATACACAGAGCCTGATGGAGAGCTGGGGCCCCTCCCTACATGTCAGCAAGGCCCCACCTCATGGGTCAATGACTGAGTATCCACTAACAGGAGAAAGACAGGCACAGGGGAAGGGTAGTGTTTTCATAAAACAGACTGCATGGAGCTTTGATGAGATGGTACCTCATTCCTAAGCAGTTCACAAACACACCACGGGCAACTGCCTGCACTCCTTCCCCATTTTCCTACTGACAGAGCTCCTGAGGTGCAAACCAGGGCTGGAACGGTGCTCACAACAGCCTGCTCTCCACAGGGACTTGGGCTCACCATGGTCCAGCCTGTTTCAAAGGCACCTGGTGAATGGACTCCACGTAGCTATGCTGTGTCTGTGGAGCTTAGGAGGACAGTCAAGAAAGTGTTCCCTCCCTGCTGTCCCCTTCCCAACCCACCCGGCAAGATACTGCTCATCCTGGCTGCAAGTGTCCATGGGCCTCTGACCACGTGGAGCTCAGACATTAGAGGCAGATGCCCTTGGTGGCAAAAGCTTGGAGAGCTGAGCTGGGGTGAATCTGCCCAGCTCTGTGGCCTGAGTGGACAGAGCCATGCATCAGAGGCTACAAGAATGGACAGGAAGCGCAGGCTGGGTGCAACACAGGCACCCACTGTGGACATCCTGGACATTAGACGAACAGAGGACAGGATTCCACCCCTTACACCTGCCACACAGAGCCTTAGAGGAACAGCTCCTCCCTTCTCTGAGGTGCCAAGTAGGGCTGTGGTGCCTGGTGGCTGCAGAGGGAAGCAGCCATTGGGAGAGCAACATTCAGAGAATGTGTGTCTGTATTTATAAGATGTGTGATTTCTTAATAACAAGGGGTGTCGTGTACTTGAGGGCTACACTGTGGTGCCTCCACACAGCAGTTTTCTCCCAGGTGTTAGTGGTTAATGCACACTCTTGGTGCGTCCTCCTCTCGTGGGTGAGGTGGGGAAAGGGCCTTGGGCATCTGAGGGGTCCCTTGGTTTCCCTCAGTTTTCCAAAAGCCTTTCTGATTCTACCTAGCAAGGCAGGTGAGGATGTCTGTCCCTCTTTCCAGCCCCTCCCTGAAGGGTACAGAGAAGAGGACTGAAGCCTGGGGGGAAAGCTGGCTGAGGAGAGGTTGGGTCCATTTTCCTTCCATCAGTCATATTCACTGAGTACCTGCCATCCACCAGGAGCCCTGCTTGAGGCCATGTGTGGGAAGGAGCCAAGCTAAGGGCCCCCTCTACTTTCAGTGAGAATAGCAGCCTCCAGGGGTGGGGTTGGTGTGCCAAGGAGCCAAGGTGTGAAGACTCCAGTGAACAGGGCATCAGGACTGAGTCCAGGCTGGGCCATGGGTGCGAGACTGAAGGTGGGGACATAGGGAGCTTGTTTGAGCCCCTCTGGTTGGAAAAAAGGACAGAGAGTTTAGGAAGTGGTCCCGTGCTGATCACTTCTGCATGGCATTTGCGCCAACTGTCCCAGAAGTCATTGTCAGCTTCCTGGAGGTCATGGGGACAGACCTGGCTTCCACGGATCTGGCTTGCTGCAGGCCAGATCCAGGGTGTGTATTGGACAAAGTGCTGGTTTCCTGTCAAGTGCTGTAGTGTAGGTCAGAGCTATTTTCACAAATGGCCTGGCCATTGTCCCTTTGTATATTCAGCGACTCAGAAACAAGAGGACATAATTAAGTCGTGATTAGAAAGACCTGCTGTGTGGATGGAACCGTGGCTCCAGACCCAGGCTTTTGGCCCTGGGAACCAGGGGCCCCCAGAAGGCACTTGAGGTTATCAGGCCAGCTAGGCACAGGCAGCTAGGTTCATTGCACCAGCAGCGGCACAAGACAAAGAGAAGCTGATGCCTTCTCAGTCCCACCCATTTATCCTCGGCAAGACTGAGAATCCTTACTGAAATAAGAATATCCTTACAGGAGTAGTGCTCTATTTTATTCCAATTTTAATTGATTTAATTCCATTTCATTTCTATTTTTATTCTTCTTTCAGCTATCGTCACCTAGTCAAGAACAAAGTCCACACTGGGACAAAACAAATTCAGTGTTGTCCAATTTCATTTTTCTTGGGAATGATTTCCTCTGTCTTCAAATGCTCATCCCTCATGAGGACACAGTTTGGAATTTCACACTTTGGTCCACGTGACCCACAGGTGAATATCTGCTGTGGAGACAAGCGAGGGAGAAGCAGGTGAAAGGGCAGCCCCTGATGTCTGATGGCTTTGGAGAAGTCACAGTAGGTGGGGCAATTCCAGGTTGGGGTACACTTTGGAAGTGTGCTTAAAGCAGTCCAGGCACGGGACTGGCTGGGCCCCGTAACTCAGAGTTTATTTCCTCCAACTGCCCCGGAGGCTATGACTTGTGGAAGGCATTTCATACCTGACGTGAGCCACAGTATTGAAGTCAAGAGCACAGCAGCTTGAATACCACTTAAATTGTATTCAGAATTGTTTATTTGCTCTGGCAAGTTCACGGTGTCCAGCACAGTGGAGGCTTTGGATCCAGAGTCCCACAGAACTGCAGGACTTGTTTGAACTGCAGCACAGAGCTCCTGAGTGTGGAGCTCTGTGCTGTGGAGCTCTGGAAGATCACAGGTGACTGGGAACACTGATGCAACACCCACGGAGGATTTAACTTCTCCACGAATTTGTTCCTTTCAAACTATGTAGAAGCTGTAGAAGTCTGTGTCAGCTTCTGCTTTGCTGAGATCCTATTTAATAGGAAGATCTCGTGCATATGTTTTATATATAACTAGAGAAAAGGATGATTTACCAAAGGATTCTCAGGGACCTTCAGTTGGGAAGGCACCTGATGTTTGGGTCAAAAGAGATATTAATTAACTCCAAGGTTTATAGTATAGTACTAATGGCTGAGATTTACTATCTACTATTTATTGTTAAAATTGCATAGAATTAATAGTTAATATTTACTAAGCACTGTTTACAAATCACTTCCACAAAAGTCCTCTTTCTGATGCTGGTGCTAATGCTGTGCAGGAGATGTTGCAGTTTCGCTGTATCCACCCCATATTGTAAAGGCGATCCAGTAGGTTTGGCTGGTGCTTGACAGTGGCAGAAGACAGACCTCAGCCTCCAGTTTCACAAGACCTGGTCCTTGCAAGGTCACAACACACAGCTAGAGATAGATGCCTTGCACAATCACGCTGTATTTGTCTATTCTAGGGCACTCCATTTATTGGAGCTCCATGAATGGAGGAGTCTCCGCTTTAGGCAAAAGTTGAAATCTGTGGCCTCAGCAACCTGCTCTGCAGTGTGGGAAGCAGCTCTTATCAGAATAAAGGTCCCCGCACCTATGCCTAGGAAATCTGGGTCCTAGCACACCTTGTACTTTCTCCTGGCTGTTGAAATAAAACACCCAGGTGGCAGGGGGAGCAATCTATCCCCACTAGTGGTGAAAACAACTCCCACGAAGGAGCTGTGTGCTTTATGTTGATTCACTGCTTTTATTTCTCATTTAAAAATCATAGTTTATTGAATGTCATTATATTATATACCTAAAGTGTACCAATGAACTTAATGAATTTTTAAAAATCATAGTTTATATTTCAAAGTATGTCTTTTTAAAAAAAGTTTACTTTATTTATGTTATTCCATCAATCACAATTGTATATGTTAGGCTGCTTTGATGTCTGTGCGCACTGTGGAGTGAATAAATCAGGTTAATTCACCTGCAGAGATCATGCATTGGTAGATCTGCTGCAGGCTGATGTACTGCTACATTTCCCAACAATAAGTAGCATGTGGTGACTCGACCAGCGCCCCTCGCCATGCTGTCCCTCCAGCAGAGCTGGCTGCAATCCTGCACAGTACCTCACCTGCCTGCACTGTAACATCATCAAGTACATTTTCCTATCTCAACTTCATGCACCATTTTTCAATATGTGCTCTCATCCAGTGCCATGTGGTATATGAATGTCACCCTGAGGGCATGTGCTGGGGCACACAGGAGGACAAGTGCGTCTCGCCATCCATGGGCTGGCCCATGCTGCCTTCCAGCAGCCACTGTCCAGCTGACCGGCAACAGCCACTTGTTCCCTGTCCTTCCAGTGCTTTCACAAACAGCACCCAAGAAGCATCTTCTGTCTTCTGTCCTCAGAGCGAGGAATTCTCTCTCTAGAGGTCTTTAAGCTCCCTCTTAAGTGGATGTGTGAGTTTCCTGCCACTGCTGTAACAATTACCACAAATATGCAGCCTTAGAACAAAGGGAATCCACCATCTCATGGTTCTGGAGGTGAGAAGTCTGAGACCAGTCTCTCAGGTGGGAGGCAAGGTGTTGTGCAGGGTAGCTTCCTCTGAGGCCCTGCAAAGGAGTCTGGCTCTGGGCCTCTTCCAGCTCCCAGAGCCTCCATCATCACCTGTCATGATTCTCAAGTTCTGCTCACCCTGGGTCTCTCTGGGTTCTCTCCTCAGCCTCCTCCTCCCACTTAGGAGGGAACCAACACTCATGCCAGAGCCTGGACAGCACAGGACAGCCTCCCATGCCAAGGAAGCCAGTGAGCAACCCCACTTCTCTCTGAACACTTCCTCCCTGTGACCAGGGGACCTGACTGGCTCCCACCTCTCAGGGATTAGCATGTGCACATTTGTGGGAGGTCGGGAGTCCACTGGCCACAGCAGCAACAGCAGCCAATGGCGGCCACCAGCCATGTGCAAGACTTCTTGCCAAGACATGGTAATAGCAGACTTTTCCCTGTGTGCTAACCTCTGTGACACAAAATGGTATTTGATTGTGGTTTTAACTTATATTTCTCTTTGAAGATGAGATTAGATATCTTTCCTATTTTTACTGACTTTTTAAGTTTCTTTTGTGATCTACCTGTGCCTACCCTTTACTCCATTTCCACTAATGTAGAGGTTTCTTGATTATTGGAATGCAAGTTCTATGTCAGTGACAGGTCATTTCTGGTGCTGAGGTTTGTCTTTTCAATCCTGTTCATGGTGGTTTTCTTAGACACACAGTTTTATGTCAGTGTAGTCAAACTGATGAATCTTCTCATTCATGGGTTTCTAAAATTCTTACTTGTAGAATTCCAATTTAGTCTGAAATTATCAATGTATTCTTTGTTCTTTGTTTTAAGCACATTTTTGCATTTTAAACATGGGTACCCACTAGGATTAACATTTATGTTTTGAGGAGGATGTCTACAGTCCTTTTATTTTTGTGAATTTGTCTTTCATGTCTGTCTTCACAACACTGTGGTTTAATCCAGTGTTTGCCAATTGGCCTGTCCTGCTAACTTGGCCTTTCTGAGTGGCCCCATGTATGAAATCACTTTCTTGAAGGATGTATGTTGTGTTTCATCATTCATCTCCGTCTTCCAGTACCACCAGGTGGTAGGATGTGATCTGGCCTCAGAGGCCCACGTGCAGGAGTTTGGTCCCCAGTGTAGTGCTGTGGAGGTAATGGGACTCTCAGGAGGTGGCAGAGCAGGAGAGGAGGCCATGGGAGCACCCCTTCATGCCTGGACTGATGCTATCTCTCCGTTGTTGGCCAGGTCTCATGGAACTGGATTAGTCCCCCGGAAGAGGGTGTAACACAACCTTACTGCTCACTCTCCCTCGCCTCCTCTCCTGCCATGTGCTCTCACAGCCTGCCATGTTGGAATGCAGCCCAGATACTGTGGCTGGGACCTTCCAAACACCATGAGCAATGAGAAGTTATTTTCCTTACACATCTTACCCTGCCTGTGATATTCAGCTGTAGCAAGATAAAACAGACTAAGACAACCACACCAATCAATTCTACTGGTCTTAACAGGTCTCTTTTGTAAATATGTGGTAGGTGTGTGGGGTGTTTTTTTTTTAATGCAGTACAATAAGTCCCTGACTTATGAATCAGTTCCATTCTGGGAGAATTGTTACTAAGTAGGATTTTTTCATAAGATGACAATGAGTCTGATACAGTACACCTGTGAAAGTTCATAACTCAAATGTTCTTAAATCAGGGACTTACAGTAATGGGGATTAAATCTAAGGCCTTGACACTGAGCTACATCCCACTCCTTTTTATTTTTAATTTTGAGATGAGCCTTGCTTTTTAATAAGATGAGATCCCAGTTGTTGATTCTTTGTGCTAGCTCATGTGAAACTGAAGTTTTGTTCATAAAGTCTTTTCCTACGCCAAAGTTTTCAAGAGTTCTACCTAACCTATCTCCTAGCAGGTTTAGTATTTCTGTTTTAATATTTAGAACTTTGATCCATTCCAATTTTAGGTTAGTGCATGGTGAGAGATATGGGTCTAATTTTAATCTTTGGCAGTTTGAAACCCAGTTCTCTGAAAGAGGAACACTGCTCCACTCACTGCTGGTGGGAGTGTAGACTGGTGCAACCACTGTGGAAATCAGTATGGAGATACCTCAAAGAACTAGGACTAGAGGTCCCATTTGACCCAGCTGTTCCCCTGCTGGGTATCTTCCTCAAAGAATTAAAAGAATCATACCTCAGCAATATGTGCACACTCATGTTTATAGCAGCATAGTTTATAATAGGTAAATCTTGGAAATAGCCCAAATGTCCATCAACTGGAGACTGGATAAAGAAAATGTGTTTTTTTCTATAAAATGGAGTACTACTCAGCCATAAAGAATGAGAAACTAGAGACATTTATAACCAAGTGGATGCACGTTGAGGCCATACTTTTAAGAGAAACAAATGGGACAAACATGTAACTACTGAATAGTTTCTCTAGTGTGAGAAACTGAAAGTGTAAGTGAGGACCAAAATGTATAATAGATAATGTGAAATAGGAAGAAAAGGACCAAAGGGGAAGGGGAAGTAGAAAGGGAGGGTGGGGGAAAAGAAAGAAGGGAAAGAAAAAATATGAGAAAAGAAGGAAAAACCGGAAACAAGATTTTTGCAAATAGGGAGGGGTGGAGGGGTGAAAGGAAAGGCAGGGGAATGGGGAAAAAACAAGAACCAAGATATACCATGTACAGGTACAAATTCCCAATGTTTAATGTGATCATAATATATACCTGAAGTGTACCAATAAACTTAGAGGAAATAAAAAGTCTTCCGAATTCACAAAGTTGCCAGGTTAGGCTCGCACTTGCATTCATCTGCCCTCACCTCTCAGAGAGCTCCAATTCCAGGTATGCATCACCATGCCCGGTTTCTTACACAGATGTGTTGACCATTGGCCACATGTCTCAACTGTTCCACCTCAAACTTCCCTTAATCATATGGGCTTTATATTTGCATGGGAATCACAGGATCATTGTGGCACATTAAGAAAAACACTTATTTTGGTTTAAAATGGAATTTAAATTTGTAGGTTAGTTTGGAAAGTATTGCCATCTTTATGGTAAGGAATCTTCCTGTCTGATAATATTTAGGAGTATTTTAGGTATCTCAGTAAATTTTTAAATTTTCTCTTATATATACATTTCTCCGTATATATATATATATTTTTTCTGCATAACGAAATTGGAATTTCAAGTACTATTACCTAATCACTGGATGCTGAGGTATGTGTTCATGCATAGATACTGTCCTGCATCTGGCAATCTTACTGAATTCTCCTGTTCATTTTAAGAGTTTGTGGATTCTTTTAGGCAGCTGGAGTGAGTGTTTGGACCCAGTAAACAACCATGCAGATTGGAGTGGGCCCAGAGTCAGCTGCCACCCCCCACCCCTGAAAATGCTGATAGGAAAGAACTCATTCTATCTGCAGAAAGCAGGCACCAGACATGGCCTGAAGCAGCAGTCTGCCTGTGGGAGCTCTGCAGGATCCATGCGGTTAGGCCTGGACTGCAGTGACCACCCCGAGGGGAACGTGGACTGTGCACTTTGGGAACAGCTGGATTCTGGGACTGAAACAGGAGGGAAAGGCAGAGTACTGAGGGCTGCATGCAAGGCAAAATGAAAATGCCGAGCCCTTGTGCAAAAAAACAAGAAGGAAACGCTATTAAAGATATTGAAATGAGCATAGGAAGGGGGGACAGACACCAATCCTTGGGGATTGAGGTTCCCTGATCACATTTGTGGGAGACAATATTTTTCAGGGAACTTGAAATATGCCATCTTTGTACTGATAGCAGAAATTGAAGAGGTAAGCTTGGAAGATGTAGGCATCCAGGGCCTAATTAATGGCCATGACTGCTCATTATGGTGGGAAACCGGTGCCCATGCAGCAGCAGAAGCTGCCCACATCAGAGTCTTATTAACCGCCTTTGCTTTCTTGGACAAGGCTGCCAAGGAGATAGTGTTATCATTTAACAGGAGATCACCAGGGAAGGTGGCTGCTGCCTCACAAGCTGTGGTCCGAATATTGTGACCAACTTGTAGCAGCTCAGAATCTTAGGATGAACACACTGTGTATAACTGAAAGTCAGTTACCAAAAAATAACTGTACTGCACTGGAAAAAAGGCCTATGAGAAAAAGTTCTGATAATTAGCTAATTTTACTTGCAGGAGGAAAAATATAGGGAAAACTTGCTGCATTAACAGACTTCATGTCCATGAAAGGTGAAATTAGAGGATGGTGAATTTATAGTTGTATATGTTGAAGGATTTTTCCTATTGTCCTCTCTCAAATTATGCTTTATTTCCCCTCTGCAATATATTGATTGAAGATAATTATGCTGTAACTTCAGAAAATGTATGAGAATAAATACTTTGGAAGTTGGCAACATTAAAAAAAGATATTGAAATATAGTCTTTCTACTGTCTCTCTCAACTTGTCAGGATGTTTATTTGCTACTTCATGTCCTTTTGACTGTAGGAAAATTGAAATGTAAAATCATTATCCTGGATTTCTCCACACAGTGCAGGTTGTACAAGAGTAACCATGAGGAGTCCCTGAAGATGCAGTTTGGGTCTGGAGATGCAGTGGGCACTTGCTCTTCATTCTCACCACGAGGTGGCTGTTTCCCCAAAGCCTGGGATGTGTGCTGTGCTTGCAGGTGTGTCTCTCTTTGACGGTCAGGAGCACCAAGGCACAGGGGCCCTGGGCTGCCTGCCACTCCCTTCCTCTGCCTTGGTCTCAGTGCAAATAATGTGGCCAATGAGGGAGCAGCAGGAGTCAGGCTGCTGTGGTCAGGTCAGGTCACTGGACCATTTGGGCTTCCTGTCTTCTTTCTGAATTAGATGTATATTCAGCTTGCTGTGTTCTCACAGGGCTGTCTGTTCCAACCTACTCCCTCACAGATGTCACCACCAGCCTGGCACCCACCTGGGTCAGCTGAGTGCCCCTCGCCACAGGTCTGCGCTTAGTGGCACATTCACCCTGCTCTGGGACAGAGGAAGGAGCACGCGGCACCAAAGAAAACATAAAGAAGAATTTCGGGACAGCAGCGCATACACGGAGCTCAGGATGTGGACAGGTCCCAGGCCAGGCTTCTCCCTCCAGTGTCATCTGCCTCCTAGCCCACAGCCGCCCCTGTAGTGAGTGGTGTGGTCTGTGGAAATGTCCGGAAAGGCTTGTCACTCAGAAGGCTTCCTCTAATGGAAGGGAGGAGTAAGGAAGTACAGAGGACAGGGCTCTGTCTGTCTAGTACTCACTGATTTCTAGCCCCTGCCTGCAATCTCTTTATTTCCAGGGTTGCTGCCCTTGCCCTGCTGCCTGTCTCCTACTCAATAGCATCTGGAGCCAGAGCAGGGAACAACTGTCAGCAAGTGTGGCCTGCTCTGCTGTGAAGAAAGCCTTCCCAAACCTTCACAAGCCCAAGTAATGTCTGGTAAATACAATAGTGTTGGAGCTTATGGAAGAGTAAGCCTATTTAGGTTAGGAAAAGTTTTTCTATTCTTATTTGCATATCTATATACGATTGAAATATGATGTGGAAATTTAACATTTTTGAGATAAAAATTGATTCTTTAAAAAGTTGTCCTAATAATTGGTACATTTTAGGTATACAATATAATGACATTCATCACTGGAAATTTGCACCTTTACATAGTCTCTCTTGGTTCTTATTTTTCGCCCTTGCCCAGCCCTCCCTTCAACCCCTCCAGTCCTCCCTATTTACAAAGAT
>NW_004624850.1:4304188-4384135 GCF_000247695.1 Heterocephalus glaber | reverse complement strand
GATCTGGAAGTCTGGTTTTGAGACTTATTTACATGTTTTCTCATTTCAACTGGGGCGGGGGCCTGTTAGCGCCTGCACGGATTACCTCCTCTGAGCTGGGAGAGGTGGGCCAGGGGCCAGGAGCAGCAGTAGGGTTGGTGTCCCAAAAGCCCTTTCCTGTGGGCTGGGAGCAGCGGGAAAGATGGTGGCTCAGAAGCCCCTACCTCTGGGCCGGGAGCATTGGGACTCAGTACAGTGGTCTGGTGGTCTGGTGTCCTCTGTATCTTTGTAGTGTGGAACCAGATGGCTGCCTGTCTGCGGCGGGCTGATTCTGCGTGTTCCACGTGACCCAGGACCTCAGTAGGGTGTGCGCAGACCTGCCTGTCTGCAGCAGGGTGATTCGGAGTCTTCCGAGTGACTCGGGACCTCAGTAGGGCGTCTTATTGTGGAGCTTTTAAACCCATGCAAAAGCAGCAGAAACTGGGCTGCTATGCACTGAGGGCAGCCCCACGCTCAGTTCCTGGCCCCTGATAACCCTGTGCCCACTCTCGCCCACCCAGATTGATGTTTTGCAAAGACCAGATATTCAGTTATTGACCTTCACATGGAATCATTTCATTCTGGGATCAGGTTATTAATAACCCTTTTCAAATCTTATATTGGTAAATAAAATTGGCCTGAAAAATTCTTCCCTGTCTTACCCATATCTGACTTTCATATGAATGCTAAGCCATCTCACAGAATGAGCTTTAAGTGTTTCCTTCTTATGAGGATTCAATAAACAATACATAAAAGACAGGAGTGGCCAGATTCTGATTTAATCTAGGCTGTGGAGCCCTGTGGAAGCTTGCGGTGGCCACCTCCTCTGCAGCACGATGGTGTGAACAGCTCAGTCAGTTCCTGCATGGTCTGCATTCTGAAGCTGCAGGAGCTCAGTGGATGCATGTAATCACACTCAGAAAAGTGGTGATTCTGACACATGCATGGACGGCTGTGGACACCAGGGTGTGGGTGAGTGTCCCACTGGGGGCTCACACAGGCAGTGTGCAAGTCCCATGTTGCATGTGGTCATCATCTGTGACACCTGCATTATACACTTTTCCTGAAGGACAAGGCTGAGAGAACAAATTTGCAGAGCAATGGCACAACACACTCACTCCCTGAGAATCCCCTTACCTTCTGGTGTGACCCAGCCGATGGTCCCAGCTGATCCCCAGGGTAGACCCCTCCTGTAGGCTGAGCGGACTCTTTTCATGACCCAGGGCTGCACTCAGCTTAACAGTTGCTTCTGGGGCAGCTGTGGGCCTGCTGTCCCTCTGCTTGAAGCACAGGCCACTGTGGTGACTCTTGCTCTGGTCTGCATTAGGTGGTCCCCAGCTCTGGCTGCTCCAACTTCCTCAATCACCCTCTTTCTCTATGCAGCTGGCATCAGAACTGGTCACAGGGGCAGCTCCCTGGGGCAGCACCTTAATTGGATCTGACCCAGGTCAGCCACACACCTTCTTTCCTCCACCAAATCACACAAACCCAAGATTCCCGGCACTGGGCAAGATGGCACAGGGTGAGCTGGGAGGGAGAGGGGACTGCACTTCTGCCCTCATGCAGGTGTCTGAGTCCAGCCTCAGGACTTTAAAAACTGACTTTAAAACACTGACATCTGGGAAGGTTTCACCTTTCTTTCCTTCTGTCCTGCTTTGCCACTGCAGGAGTAAGGGTCACCTTCCTGTTGCACAAAGGGAGAGTGCTTTCTTGGGTCAGGGCTGGCAGCACCATTGGCAGTACTTTCCCACCTGAAAACAAGCTTAGGAAAACGATGGAAGGATAGTTTAGAAATCTCTATACTTCCAGCATGGAGGAACAAGCCCTGGAGGGTATCCCTACAGATCAGCTGTCTTCTCCAGGCAATGAAAGCCACTGACCTTATCACTCCCAGAACCACAGCTTTGTACTGTGCATCTGGCAGAGGGCAAGGACCAAGAGATAAAAGCCATTCCTGATGCAAAGTGAGCTCTGGCCCCCTCCCTGTCTCTGGAGGGCCCAGTGCCCCAGCTCACATCACTGCCCCACCCCACCCAGCCCCCAAGTCCCAGCCCATAGATGTCTGCATCTGAGCCTCTCCAGGCACAACTGGATCTATAGCTGCTGTGCCTGGGTGTTTCTCTACTGCTGGTTGGTTTTTGGGGATTTTTTGGTGTCAGGGATCAAACGTGGCTCCTTATCCTTGTGAGACAGGCAGCAGAACCACTGAGCTAAATCCCTGGCCCTTGCTGGTTGGTTTTTTATTTTGTACTGAGGATTAAACCCAGGATCTCTGCACTGGGTTTCATCCCTTGCCTTTTTAAAATTTTTCATTGAGGGACAGGGTCATCTTCACCAAATTGCCCAGACTGGACTGAAACTTTTGATCTTCCTTTCTCATCCTCTCAGAGAGCTGGGATTACAGGCTTGTGTCACACTGGCCGAGTCTGGGTGTCTCTATCACAGGTGGCCGTGTCCAGCCCCATGGGCATAGGGTCTGCTCAGAGCAGTCAGAGAAATGAGAACCTGACAAGATTAGATCCGCATGCCATTGCTTACTGAATGCCAGGCAGGCCCACCCCTAAACTGGGCCACCTGCCCATCCTTGAACCCTGGACCGCAGCACATAGCAAGTCAGTTGTGGGTCAGCTCAAGGTCACCAGCCTACAGAAGTCAGGCTGTGAAGACTGTCTTATCCTCATCAGTGTGATGCCCTCAGCTTCTAATACACAGGATCAAAGTTGTGTGGACAAAGATGTCCACTGCACTGTTGTGTATTCAACGGGTCCAAGAGGAGAGACAGTTGCCCATATTATGATCATCTGTGGCCTATGATATTATATAGACCTTAAAATGATGTTTTGGATATCTCAATTAGAAAGTGATTTTATAAAATACCAAACATTAAAAGTATAAAATGACAGAGTGAAAAAGTAGAACAGAAAATTGCTGTCATATGTGGTTTTACCTATATGAATGTATATGCATATGAAAAATGGTGATAGTTTATTCTTTTAATCCCTATGGAGCAATGATTTGTGTGTATGTGCAAGATTCCTGCAGTTTTCTTTTTAGCTTTCTGATTTTATAACTGCACAGCACATTCAGACTGTAACACTTCTCACTGTAAATGTTCCCTGCTGTGTGGTAGAGCAAAGAATTCAAACCGCTTTTGGTCTGGGCTTCTGGAGATTCCAGAATTGAAAATAAAGCCATTTAACACCTGTAGAACTAAGTTTGTAGTAGTTATCCCTTCTAACATTTCCTTACTTCAGCCCCAAAAAACCACCATTTTACCTACTGTCTCTCAGTCTCTCAAGTAAGCGGAATCACAGTATTTGTCTTCCTGACTATCTTATTTCACAGTATCGTGTCCTTAAGTTTCTCCTAAAGTTAGTGTATATCATAATTCCCTTCATTTTTAAAACTGATGTGCCACTGTGTGCCATACCGCACGACACTGAGTTTTACCCCAACTGCCAAGGGAACCCTCCCTGACCAAGTTTGACTTCTGTGAGGAAAGCAAAGCTGTCATTGGGAGACTGGGAAACAGCTACAGCAAGAGTACAAGAAAGGGGTGGCAACTGCTTCAGTGAGGTGCTTACAGTGCAGGTGGTGGCAAGCAGCCTGTCAGGATGCATTCTGAAGGCCAGCAGAGAAATGCAATTTCTGATGGGGTGCAAGGCAGCAAACCGAAGAGGACCCCTGGACGCTAGCTGGCAACCTGGAAAGACGGGGCTCCTGAGTTCTAAAATGGGGAGGGAGTGGGTGTTCACAGGAGGGATCAGGAATCTGTGCACTCATCTAAAGATGCCTGCTGGACAACAAATGTGAGGACATGAGGGGACAGCAGTCCTCCTGTCATCCACGTGGGGCAGCACCCTGAAAGTCACCTATGGCCAAGATGGCCAGATGGAGGAAGGAGCTCCAGCCAAGCAGGTGGAGCTCATGATCTGAAGGCCACTAGTGGCTGTGCATCAGCACCTGAGGCGACAGGTGGCAGGGTGAGCAGGGAGCACCTCCTGTGAATGTGGTCGTCTCGTGCTGTTTGTCCTCTGGGCCTGCTGGAATCATGTCTCCAGTGACAGATTTCTGTACTGAACCAAGTAGGAGAATGTGTGGGATTTACATGCACATGCAATGGTTCCCTAGAACCAGGCTTTACACCCCGCAACTGGGAGCAGAAAGCTAGGGAAGGCAGATTTAGAAGTAGGACAGGAGGGCAGCCCTGACGATGGCCAGTGGGGGCTGGACACTGCCCCCACTGCGTGACGGGGGAATCACTTAACCTAAAAAACGGTGGAGTTTACATAGCTCTAAGCAGAAATTCAGAGATGGTGTGACGTGCCTGTGCTCAGAAAATGATGAGCTATTGCTGCTGTTCTTGGTCTTTATCTGAAACCTGTACATTTCCAGCTTCCAATATATAAGTATTTTGGCCTAATATTTCTCATTTGTATAGCAAAATAATGTAATGCTTAGACAGGCTTGATGACATGCATCTGAAATCCCAGAACTCCGGGAGGCTGAGGCAGGAGAATTGCAAGTTTGACCCCAGTTTGGGCAATTTAGTGAGATCCTGTCTCAAAAAATGAAAAATGGGCCAGGGGTTTAGCTAAGTTGGATCCCGGTACCAAAAAAACAAAAACAACAACAACAACAAAAAAAACTGAAAACAGACTAGAGATGTAGTACAATGTGAAGGCCCCGAATTCCACTCCCAGTACCAAAATTAACTAAATAAAGCAATGCTTTCAATTTGATTTACCCTCCCAAAGAAACACATTTTCGAATTTTTAGTCAAGATGCTGCCAAGGCTGGTAAGCTGGCACATTGACCATCCATATTGAGTAACAATGGGATGCTTGTTTTAGAAGCACCTTTCTGTGTGTTTCATGCTGGGAGGGGTGTTGATTGTCTCCTTGCAGTCAAAGGCCCCTGCCAGCAGCCAGGACCGCAGGCCAGGTGTTTTTCTGCTCTAACAATTATAGCCTGGAGGCTTTGAAGCCACAGGAGATACCCCAAGGGCTTATCTGAAAGACCTGGCTTTGTTCAGGCTGATTCTTTTTAGGGCTAGCTGGAAAAAAAATGTGTCTAGATCAAGTGGCTAGAAATCAGTATGTTAGCATAATCCCTTTATAATTAATTCCAAGTGATTCCCAGGAAAGGTTGCATCTCTCAAGGAGGCACTTTGGACTCCGGACTTTTAATCTCAGTCCAATGGGGGGGGGGGAGTACTGAGCACACCCTTTCAATCTCCTGGACACCAGCAGGGTGCTAATGAGGCTTGATTCCTCACTAGACCTTGGAAGCTGCCCTGAAGGGGGTGTGGACAGAATAAAGTAGGCTGTGTCCTGGAAGGTCAAGAACTCCACAAGGGAGGGGCTGACACTGGGCTCTGGGGGCCCACCCTCAGGAATCCCCAAGAACCCCAAGGCCCTGGCCCTAGGAGGTGGAGGGGGCTCCTCAGGAACCCTTCTGACCTGTGCTGCCCCTGGGCTACCGTCCCTCACTGTCCCCTTACAATTGTACAAAAGCCTGAGTTCCAGGACCAGGGGATCAGGAAGTGGGGGTGTGAGTGCCCACCTACAAGACTCAGAGAATTCAGATTTACCATCCAGATGTTGCCAAATTAATCTGATGAGAAGCAAAGGATATCCAACACAAATATGAGTGACAGCGATTAAATAACCAGAGAAATACACCCTTCAAAATCGAGCAGCCAGTATGGGTGTGATGCAGTGCATCTTGTGTCTTCTTTACGTGGCTCAGGAGGTTGTCAACAACGAGGTCTAGTCACTGTTTCTAAAGCAAATTTGACAATTATTTGAAAGCTTTTATGAGACATATATGAGTAAATCTTGGCAATGGTTTTGATGTTTAAAAGCAGAGAACAGTTATGATAGATAATTAAAATCCAGCAGGGCCCTAGTGTGGATTATCCTGATTGAATAACCTTCAAGACTAGAGTTTTCTTCTATGTGGCATAGAAGGACTTTGAGAACAACCTAAATGTGCTTCTCCTAGACACAGCAAGGCCAGAGCTAACCTTGACTCTGTCATCTTTTCATCCATATGTCCTGGATCAGCTCCTCAGCCCCAGAGCTGTTAGAACTGAAAGAAAATAAGTTTTTCCTTCCCTGGGGCACCTCTCAGGCCAGCTTACCAAGAGCAATACGGAAGATCCTGGACTGTAGGGAACCCCAACCAGTAGGGAACTTGGAACTATAGGGGACCCCAGCTTGTAGGGGATCCCTGCATATAGCAGACCCAGTCTCTAGGGGACACCAGGATAGTAGGGCCTGTGGGACACTAAGGCCAGAGATGGGCTTTAAGATTACCATCAGGACCTGCAGGTGCAGGAACAAACCTGCCCAGCTGGGAGAGCAACATACTCCACTGTGTCACCTGGGAAAAGAGCTTATCCTGTGAGCCTCAGCGTCCTCCCTGTGAGACCACTGAAAGGGCCATGTGAGCATCAGGCTAGGAACAGAAGACACAGGCAGAAACCACAGGCAGCACTCTGAGCCTCTATGGCACACAGACTCTGGGGTTCCAGCCAAATGCAGCTCTGCATCTCCTGCTGGTCCTGGACCGATGGTTCCACTTCTCTCTGCCCCATTTTTTTGTCTCTACATCTGGATCTTTCTCACTCCTCCTTTGTAGGGCCTTGTGAGGACAGGATGCAGGCAGATGGGTGTGGCAGGGCCCCAGATAAAAGAGCACCCCGGAAATCAGTTGCCAGCTGGGCCGGGGAATACCCTCTCTGAGCCCAAAGTGAGCATTTTGGATCAGCAATTCCTTGGGCCCTTTCCAAAGTGGTGGGCACCTTTGGCCCAGGCATGGGCACAGTTTCAGAACCCAGACCTTCAGAGGCTCAGTTTTCCTCTCTGTTCCATGGGCATCATTCTCTCCACTGCCCCGAACCAGGAGCTGGAAAGCTGACAAGATGGCCCATTTTTATGTTTCACCCATTGCTTGCACCCTCTCTGGCCACAGGCTTGAGAGGCCCAAGCAGGGCCATCACAGAGAGCGGGTGAGGGCTAGGGCACCCTAATGCCAGAGACCACTACTGAGCTTTCTGCCTCCATTGTCAGACCTGTCCCATTTAGACTCCTGCAGAAACTAAGGTTTCTCAAGTTAAGCAATTAAATAATTAAATAGGATGGGATTTGGCCACTATATATGTTAAGCATTAAGCCTAAACGAGGGGCAGGACACCCACATTGGAGCCATTTTCCTCAAGCCTGCCCTTGCACTGAGGAGTCCCGGGGTGTGCTCCAGTGAGGTACCAACACCTGGTGGCTCCCTTTCCCACAAGGAAGGCAGGACAGGGATACTTGCGCCATGTACACTGGCTCGGGGAGGGTGCAGGTGCTTGGAGGACAGCCACCCCACTGAGCCTCCACCAGGAGGGTTTTATTGTTCTCTGCTCCTGGTGACACTTGACAGGCAACACAGGTGAGAGAGGCGTGGGTGGGTGGGTGACCTGCCCTATGCTCAGAGTGCCACCCAGCTATCAATGGCAGGAGCTCACCAGTCTTTGGGCTTGGTTACTGTCAGGGAGGAGATCTGTGCCCTGGTTTTAGGAGACCTGGCAGCTCTGGGTTTGGGACCAGAGGAGAGCCAAACCAATGCCATCCATCCAAAGTGCAGACTGGGACAGAGAGAGAATCCCAGGTAAAGCTAAGACTGTCATGGGATAGTGGAGAGAATATCAGGGCAACAAGGGCAGTCTCTCTTTTCCCTCTTCAGACTTCAAGGAGACCAGCACAGTGGCACTGGAAACACACCATGCAGGAGTCTCAGGAGCACCTGTTTTTCCCAGGGCATGACCTACACTGAGTCTCAGAACCAATGCCTGGGGACACCTGGCAGGGCACAGGACTGACCCAAGCATAAGCCTGCATGCCCCTTACCCTGATGCATCAAAAAGGAAAGCTCTTAATTTAACCTTCTGAGTGGAAGAAGCAAAAGTCACCTCCAGATGGTCCAGAGCTGTGATGCTGACCTTGCCTAGGAGAAGCTGCCCTAGTCCTTAGGCCAGGGCTTGCCCTGGAGCAGCTCTGAGGGGCAGCACAGCAGGTCTGGCCCCGCCATGTGGCCACAGAAATTCCCAAGAAGCCACTACAGGAAAAATTACTGCACACAGGAGACAGGGTGTTGGCTGAATAGAGTGGGAGGAAAATGAGAGGTGAAGAAAACGCCCAGCAAATTGCGCCATTACCTTGGAGTTAAGTTCAAGTCCCCAGAAAAATAAGGCCTCCCTTCAGGAACACCTGAGCGGTTCCTGTCTTTTTCCCTCATCCTGCACAGACTTGCCACTTGAGCAGCAAAGCCAAGAGCACAGACTTCTGGAGGCTTCTTAGTGGATTGCAGCCTTTATGAGACCTAAAGCAGGGTTTCTCATCACCACAGTCAACATAGAATATGCCACTGAACTCTCCCACATAGCAATATTTTTCAGAAGAACTTTTCTAAGTTTGTGTAGAAGGAAAGTGTCACACAACATTTTTCTGTTTTGAAAAATGCAAATAGTATCAACGTGAGATTTGAATGTAAAAATGAAATAGGAGTCATTGTGCTCCAACTACTCTCAACTGATTATTCTGCAGAAGTGCTCAGGCAACCAAGCAGTTAACTGTTCCGGGGAACAGAGGGGGATACCTTCCCTCTCCAGGCAGGCTCTTTCATAGGCCCATCTCCTATCAGCTCTGACCAGAGCTGAATGCAGGTAAACACATTAGTTTCTGTGTGTTTTAAACTGAGCTGAGGATGGAAAATTCTCCCAAAGGGCAAAGTAACAGTAGCAGAAGACAGCTGTCTGAACAATCCAAAAGAGATTTTCTAGCCCCTAAAAGGGGCTCTTGGCTTTCAGAGTAGCATCTTTGCAAATTTTCAGGTTTGTTTTTGCCATGTTCCTGTGCATAGTATCAGCAGCACCAATCTGTGTGCTCCGTCTTGGTGACAGGAGCAGGGAGGGGAGCATCCAGAGCAGAGCTGCAGTGCAGGACTAACATCTTCCTGGATTCTGAGGACATTGTCTTTATGCAGAAGCAGGAAAACTACCATACATTTTAAAAACAAGACAATTTGATGTTGTGGGATCCAGTGTTTTATTCTGTGGGGTGTTGTTGAAGTGAGAGCTCTGCCCTGTCTTCCCGAACCGCAGTATGTGCTTCCCTGAGAAGCCGTCCACATCTGTACCCTTGACCATGTATGGAGCCAGCCAGGCATCCTTACACAGCCTGTCATGCAGTACAGCTAACTGTGTCCCTCTTCCTGCTGTTATCCCACAGCCAGAGCTATGGGTTCTGGGGTGCTGGCCCCTGCTGGGGCTGGATGTGATGACTCTGGGCCATCTGGGCCCTGTCCAGGGAAGTGAATTGCACTGAGGGTTGTTTAAACTGGACTACTGTCCTTCATCATCTTGTGGGTGGAATGCCCCCTACTTCTGGCATTCCAATGTACCGTGTGTGGGGTCCAAGCCCCTTGATAAGAAATCTTCATTCTCTGGGGCCTCCTTGGCCACATCCTGCCTCTACAGAGTGTCTGGTGCCCAGGCCAGTTGAGGGGACAGGAAGGATTATAGTGTGTGTACATGAGTGTGACTTGGCTGCCACGCCCGAATCTCACTGACTTTGTCTGCCTGTTTTGGCAGCAACAGCCAGTGTACAGGTGTGCCTGGTCACACTGAGACAATGAAGCACAGGACAGCAGGGAAGACAGCTTTTGTCACTCTCTTAGGAGGTGGGCAGGGCCACCTCATTTGCACCAAACCAAAAGGAAATGCCACTTTCTACTAGGAAAGCCCCTCTTGAGGGGTGAGGAAATTCTCTGAATTACCTATCTGGTACACCCTACATGCCTGGCAGCCTCCGTGATGAGTCTCCCACGGGGATGTGGGTCCAAGGCACAGAAGCCCCAGAGCGAGACTGACGAACCTTTGAGTTTTCCTGTGGAGCCAGGATAGGAAAGCCCATGTTGCTCCTTCTGTGCCCACAGGGCTGTATATTGCTGTCTCAGCAAGGTTGGCCAAAGGAGGGGCGTTCCCTTTGACTGGTGGGAAAGGCTCTGCTTGGGGACTGCTTCCAGCACCAACAGGCAAGGCTCTCACTGTGAGCAATCTAAAGAGACTCACAGTGCCCCTCGGGACACAGCTCCTCCTCTCCTACAGCAGTAGCAGCAGCACTGTGTGTGTATGAGGGTGTGTGTGCAATGTGTGTTCTCAGTGTGTGTGCATGTGTGCTGTGGTGTGGCGAGTGTGGGGATGGTGTGAGCACTGTTTTTGAGTGTGGGGACGTGGGGAGTGGTGGGGTGTGGTGTATGTACGTACGAGTGCTCTGTGATGTCCATACATGTGGTACGAGTGTGGAGTGTGTGTTGTGTGTGTGGCGTGGTGTGGTAGGTGTGCGGTGTGAGTGTTATGTGCCTGTGATAATGTGGTGTGAGCATTATGTGTGTGCTATGTGTGCCTGTGACTTGCCGGGCAGAGTGGCCAATCCCAGGGTACCATGACTGCTCTCTGGCCATCTGGGGTGGCAGGGCCCACAGTGTCCCTGTCTGATGCCAGCCCTGGCCAAGCTGGGTCCAATGTGACCTTTGTGGCCTTGAGCAAACCACCATGCTCAGCAGGATCACATTATTTCAAAAGTGGAAACTATAATGTGAAATACCTTTACTTCAACGAACTTTCATAGGAAAGCCCCTGGATTTTACTGGAAATGCATATATTCTCACTGAAAATGGACCTGCTTTTCGAAGCAGAGATTTCTTAGTCACCGGGTAATTTTCCAGGGTGAGATGGGTGTGATGACATTGTTAGACTGCACCCCCGATCCTGCCGATATGACTGCAGTCTTCTGTCACCACTCTTGGGGCAGCGCTGCCATTCCCTGAGGCGATGTGAGCACTGTGTGGTGTTATCTTTACTACTTGTGGCCATCACTGGTGTGGCTATTCTGGTGCTGGGGACACGCTGGCTCTGTTCCACTGATTTCCTGCCTACTAAACCTTCCCACTGGCATCACTCAGGCCCTGGTGCTGGCTTCACCAGGGTTAATCAGTAGTCAGTAACCTGAACAGCCGCTTCCTGTGTTGATTGAACTTGAACAAATGTAAAAGAACTGCCTCGTAATAAACACCCAAGAAACCCAGGAAAAAGACTCCAGATACTGGATTCTAAGAAAAGCATTTTGAGTCCCATGGTCAATAGTGGAGGGCAAGTTCTTATGCAGTGACACTTGCCTTTGACTGCTCTCTGGCTGTGCATTTTGCAAGACTGCTTTATGGTATGTGGAAGTTTCTCAGTCCAGAAAAGGGCTCTGGGTGGCAGTACCTTGCCGTGTTGCTCTGGGCAGCAAAGATGAAAGCTCCCAGTTTACCACACCTTTTATTCAGTACATGGGGAGAAACAAATGTAACAAATGACTTGCAGAGAGTTCAGGACATCCATTGTAAATAAGATGTAACAATCCAAGAACAATGAGGAAATGAGTAGATGAAGATTTTGTTCCTCCCAGGATGTCTTCAGCTGGTATAATCTTGTCCTGGAGAATCACAGCATCACCAGATCATTGAGGTCTCAGTTGTGACCAGAGGCCAAAATGGAATTATGTCTCCAAATGCCATAGCTGGCCTGTAGGCCGAACTAGGCTAACCAAATGATGTTACCCTAAAATTATGTAGCATTGCTCTCAAAGGTACCTAGCTCTTGTTATTGTTTCAGGAAAACCAGCAGGAGTCTAGAGTTCTCAGGGTAAGAAGAGGACTTCCTGGCTTTCTTCTCCACACCGTCCCTACCTGTAGGTCCTGAGTGCCACAGAGGCCAGTGTTTCCTCCGTGCGTCCCTGCCCTGCATTTGGATTGAGCGAACTGAGGAACATCACCAGCACCGAGGGGTAATGCTCCTCCTGACCCAGGCCTCCTGCAGCACTGTTGGAGCTGCTGCCCTGAGCCCCCAGGGTCCTCCTGCTGACACTCACTCTCCAGGTCAGGCAGATGGCGCAGGGAATCTGGAGCATGGGGCCATTTATAGTGATGTTTCCCAGGAAAGGAAAACAACCAGAGGAAGAAGAAACACAATAGGCACAGCCACCACTAGCCCCCCAACTTCTCTAACACCCCCATGCCAGGACCCACCACCCCCTGGGGGTGCTCTTCCAGGACTACACCAGCCACTGTACAACCTCCTGGGACTGAGTGGGAGTCTGTGGGGCCCTGAGAGCCCAGGCTACTCTGTGTTCCTTTATCTGGGGCCACAGCTGGCCATGTGAGCCCATGGTCATAGTCATCTACTCTGTCCTGGCTGCTCTGGACTACCACTGGCCATCCCTTAACAAAACCCTTTTTGGATTTGGCAGTAGTAAGGATTTAACCCAGAGCTTTGTACTGAGCTATACCCTCAAGCCTTTTTTTATTTTTTATTTTGAGTCAATGTCTCAAGATTTGATCCTCCTGCCAGCTTCCCACAGTGCTAGGATTACAGGTGTGAGCCAACACCTTGGATTAAAAACCTTGGATTGTGAGTAACTTGTTCTGCGAGTGTTTGGCAAGACAAGCAAACGTTTCTAATAAATTTTAACTTGGTAAACAAGCAATGTCTTGTAATACAAGTGGTATGTGATGCCCAATGACACATGATCACAACTGAGCCAATGATATTCTCTCTCTCTCTCTCTGATTGTGGTGATCCTTTTTCAACAGCAGAACGTTTTGGAGGACATTTGGTCTGCAGAGAGGGAGGAGGAGAAAAGGCAGAGGAGTCCTTCACTTCATGAGATGTGTAAAATATGGGAAACAGTGCAAGATTGTGTAGAAAATCACCACCTAAATAAAGCTATAGGAGTACAAGCAATGAATCTGTTTAATGACAATGGAATGTCACATTTCCACAAAAATCCTCAAAAGGAGGGAAAAGCAAGTATCATTGGATAGATTTCTTGTTAAAATTACACAAAAAGAAAAAGATTTCATTAAGCCAATACAAAGCAGTGATTCTGTTAGTGATAGTGAAAGTTGACCTACACAATAACCCTCCTCTCTCTTGTCTCCCTCACACCAACCACAGAAGTTTTCAAATGTAAGTGCAGATTAGTTTATTTTCCTTTTATATTTTGTATTTATTTTATTATTTTGTATTATATTACAGTATTGTGATCCTTTTTATATAAATATTTTTGGGTTGTAGAATTAATTATCTGAGTTTCCATTATTTTTCATGGGGAAATTCACTTTGCTATACAAGTGCTTTGGATTACAAGCATGTTTCTGGAACACATTATCCTCACAAACCAAGGTATTACTGTACTCAGCTCTAGAGGAAGTATACTTCCTCTAGTTAATGGTCCTTTTTGGTGCAGAGGTAGGGCCCATGGAGGTGGTGAGAGGTGACCATGGAAGGTGGCAAGCTAGGATGATGCTCCCCCAGACCCAGGGGAGGCCTGGGGTCCCCAACATGTGCAGGAGGGCGTGTCTATTCCAGGATAGTGGCTGGAGGTGGAGGGAGGGAAGGGGGGAGAGAAAACTCCTGAGGGCAGAGGTCATGGCTACTTCCACACACAAACAACCAGCACTGCAGCCTCTATCTTTGGATTGGGAGTTCAGGAAGCAACCTGCTTCTTCCTTTTACCTACCTTCATGATGTGGAGAGGAGGATGGGAGCCCAGAACACAAACAGGCCCACAGCCAGGCAAAAGTGCTGGATGCGGGGCCTGGACACGTCAGGATGCAGAGCCCACAGGATGCTGGGCAGCCTGTGATGCTTCTCTTATGTGTAGTGAGCCTCAGTTGGTACTTTCACTCACCAACAACACAAATGCCAACAGAGACACAAATGCCCTTCTGCACAGCTAGACTGAAGCTCCTCTGATGTGGCCGGTAGCATCTTCAATGTCAGAGAGTGAGCGCTCTGCTCCTCAGAGGCCCACTGGATGGGGAGCTAGCCTTCAAGGAAGGGGGCTTTGAAAGGCAGCAAAGCACAGATTGAGACTGTAGAAGGCTTGGAGATTCTAATAAAGGGAGGTTGGGGGAAGAACATGAGCTCCAGTATCTTCTCCATAGTATCCCACTGCTATTCCGGAGCCAGAAGAAGACAAGGCCTGCTGTGCTTGGGATTGCACCTTGGCTCGGGCTGGGCCGTCCTCGAGCTGCTGATGGATGAGGGAGGAGAGGAGAGGAAGAGAGACTTCCCTGGAGTCTGGAAGCCAGCTGAGGTGTAGCACGGCCCAGAGATATGCAGGGCCAAGCAAATAGAAGACTTAGAGGACTTTAAACTGCTTCCCTGAGATGTGTTTTCAGTTTACTTCTGGTTGTAAGTTCCAGGCAGCATCCAAGGATAAGTTCCAAGAAGACTGCACCTCTAGTAAATTGGAAATGAAGGGCTGCTAGGGGCTGGGAACCTTCACTGGCCATCAGGCCCCGAACTGAAAGCTGCTCTTTCTTGCCTCCCTCAGGTGTGACCCAGCTGTGAACAGGTTCGACTCTGCTACACACAGGAAATGAGGGTCAGCTCCTCTCTGAACGGGTGTCACACTTCTGGGAACTGCCCATGTGCTTTGATGCTGTCGCTTTCTTCCATGGCTTATTTTATCAACACCCACTGAAGGCCTCACACCCACCTCCATCATTCTAGGTGACAGAGGCACTTCTGCATGTCTCTTGGCTGCAAATACATGTTTCAAGTGAC
Source organism: Heterocephalus glaber (assembly GCF_000247695.1). Next base: position 4,369,452 of record NW_004624850.1, on the reverse strand, counting down.
TTCAACTGGAAACCTTTACATAAAATACTGGAGAGCAGGAGAGAGGGAGAGGGAAAGAAAACTGGAGAGCAGGGGAGAGAGAGAGAGAGAGAGAAAGAGAGAGAGAGAGAGAACAGTTGGGCCTTTGGAGGTGACAGAGCCTCAAAAATCAGAGATATTTGGAAACTTATAATAGCAGTAACCAGAAGTGTCTGCGTGATTAAAAATTGTCAGGGAATATTAGTATCTAAAATTGTCTTGGGCCGGGGATTTAGCTCAGTGGTTCCAGTGCCTGCCTCGCAAGCACAAGGTCCTGAGTTCAATCCCCGGTACCAAAATAAATAAATAAATAAAATTGTCTTATTTTCTCTCTTTAGCAGTAGTAAGGAGCCCTATACCTTCTTGAAAGAAAGATCAGTTTCTCAATTATAATGTTTACTATCCATTATCAGATAAAGGCAATGAAAGTACATTTTATCCATGAGAATCAAACACACACAAAATAAAACTTGGATAATAAAAATTAGAGTATAAATTTGAACTCAGTTGTGATCATGTCTGAGAAAAGGAAGAAGGGATACAAGCAGTTGCTAAGTGGTGAACAGGAAAAGGAAAATTCATGTTTAGAATTCATGTTTGAAAGTAAATTATCCCTGCTCTCTAAGCAGCCCAGCTGCCCAGCCTTCTGCCTCAGGTTCTGGGGGGAATTCACAGACTCCATGGATTCTGCCCATAGAATAAACTCTGCTTCTAATAGTGAGGGGTCGGTAGCATCTGGATGCCCCAGAGCTAGGCAATCCTCAGTTGGGAACAAAACAGTCAAACAAATGAGGGTTTGTAATAGTCTTCATAATGTGGATTTTCAGTTACAATAATCCTTCAGGATGGCAGAAAGCCTTAGACAAATGCAAAATGTTACTCTGTAGGTACCACAAGTCTCTCGCCTGAGCCTTCAGCTCTGAGGCACATCTCCCTCATCTGTGATCACCTCTGCAGGGTCCTGGCAGATGCCAGTGGACTGATGGTTCTCCGTGTCAGCTCTGACGATACTCAGCTCTTCAGGGAGATTTTCCACATTGGATTTGGGGCCTAAAGCCTCACCTGCTTGGCAGCATCGTGCAGCTAAGAATTCACCTCTGTAGAGGGCCTGAAGCCAGTGGACACTGGAGCACTGGAGCAATGAAAGGGTGCCAGAGCCCAGCACAGCTCTATACTGAGCCACATGATGTCACCACTGCAGAGGCCAGGGGAGCCTTGTGCAAGTCATTCCTCCAGAGCCACCTAAGCCTGGGTTCTGGGCTTACTCAGCAATCAATACTCAAGGAATACTGTTCAGAGCAAGGACCACAGGACACAGCCCATGGTGTGATTATGCCAAACACATGAGTGGGGATTTTCTCTTTTACCTTAAACCTCAAGTGTCCCGTGTTTATACCTTAGATCTAGAACTGAACCTCAAATACAGTTCACATCTATGCGTGACACTCAGGCCCAGAGATACTGACAGCACTTTCTGTTTTATTATAGCAAAGCTCCTGATAGAAAACAAATTTGTGTTTATACAATATAGGGCCTTAAGGCTTATGATTTATTAGCAAGTCTCAGGAAAGAAAGATTGATTCCCCTAGTGTGAAGACTGCAGACTTCAGGGTCAGGAATTGGGCACCTCTCCCGAGTGGGGCCAAACACCAGTGGTGCTGGTAGCCAGGAGCTCCAGAGCCCAGCAGGTGCACGGCTGCTCTGAATCCATGTTCACATCTGAAATGTCTGTGACCTCTCAGAGACTCCTGAAGAATAAACAGGCCTCTCTCCTCTTAACCATGAGAGAGAGAGAGAGAGAGAGAGAGAGTGTTATGGCTACTGGACGAGGCCACTGAAGGTCAAGAGGACTCAGGGAGCCTTTTCATGGGGCACTGAAAATGTTTGTTTTAAATAAGCATCTTAAAAGTCAAGATCCTGAAAGCAGCCATATGCCTGCCTTTGGAGACCAATTAGTCTTTGTGATTTGCATTTTACTTATTAAGAAACCAGCCTTTTCAGACTTCTGAGAGTCAGGAGCAAAAGCTAAGTCCCCCTCTACAATCTGCTGCAGGACCAGCCAAGTGCAGCTGAAAAGGATGCTCCTGAGAGTGGACTTCCTGGAAGAATGTAGAGAGGGGAATTTTAAAAACCAAGGCCTAATTGTCCTTTACTGTGAGATGTCTTTAAGCCCAAAAAAAGACCTATCTTGTCAGGAAATTGATTTAAATTCTGCCTTACCTTTTTATACAAGTAAATTAAATATTTCTTTGGACACACTCTGTACTTGTAGCTGTTCAGGAAGGTTTCAGAGCTTCTGTATAGTTCATGGTCTCACCCCATCTTTCCACAAGGTGCTCTGGTGGGTGACCCCATGAGCTTATCCAGTCCAACACCCTTGATGCCCAGAGCTGACCAGGCCCCACAGCCACTGGACTCCACACCATGTCATCTTCATGCCCGGGAGAAATGTGGACATGGAGAGCTTCCTGGCTCTCCTCCCTGGCAGTCTTCAAGGCACTGTGGGGTCTTCCCATGTTGTCACCATGCCTGTCCTGGCAAAGGAACTTTCTCCTCTCAAGGGGGTGTCAGGAGTTAACTTGGAGAACATGATGGAAGAAGTCCGAACTGCCAATGAGCACCTCATTGCTGCAGGGCAGAAGGACAGCTCTGTTCAAAAGTCTCTCTGACAATCCAGACAGTGACTGCCTCAGGGAGCACAGGCCTTCTTCCTGGCACATTCTTGTGAAATGCTCTCTGAAAGTGAAAGCATGGGTTGTTTTCTTGTACAAGCAGAAAGAGCACATGAGTTGCTAAAGGACAGAGTGGCTTGTGATATCCAGCAGGACAAGGCCCTGGAGTGAAGCGCAGCCTTCCTGTGGGCATGGCCCACAGACAGCACAGCAGGTCTGTCTGCTCAGAGGCTGGAGGCAAAGCTGAGTGAGGAAGCAGGGGTAGATCAATGCAGAAACAGAAACCACCACCGTACCACTGCACTCTCTACAAGTGAAGGAACCAGCATCTTCCCCACACTCTTGAGCAACAGTGGCACGAAGGACCTGGAGAGCGGGCTTTGCGTGCTCCTGCCACCGCCTGGTGTCCTTCCCTCTCTGCATACACTCAGCCCACAGCCAGGCCTGCAGAACCTTGGCCCCCACTCACTGCTGGGATTTCCGGGTGAAGGAGGTTTGTGCTGGTGCCCAGAGATGGGGTGTTCCCAGAAAGCAGTCCCAGGAAGCAGAGGGGGGCAGCCATGTGGAAAAGGCCTCTTCCTGGTGGCTGGCGATCTTTTGTGTACTCTGATAGTGAGTGGTTTCTGTTCTCAAGATACACACTCACTGGGACAGTTGTAACTAAGACACAGTCCATCACTGTGCACCTGCTTGGACCAATGACATCATAGAGCCAAAGGGTACACACACTACTTTAAGCTTAAAAACTCACGTTTTGCATTTGCATTTGTTGGCATTATCCTTTAGCACCTGTAGTTGAGTGTCTTATTTTCCATGTTGTTTTTCCCCTGAAGGCTTTGGGAGGTTATATGGAGTCTGAGTCACTATGAAACTCTCTCCTTTGCACCTGTTCAGGAAAGAGGGTCAGGTCAAACTGTCAGCGGGGCTGGCTCCCGAGGTACACAGCTGCTGCCTGGGAGGGGCCTGGGCTACTGAAGGTCTCTGTTGTCCTGCAGCTTGGGTGACAGTGAGAACCATCATCCAATGTCTTCATCAACAACCAGTTGTTCCTGCAATGAGGTAAATCCGCACATACTGTATGTTCTGCATAGCAAGAGGTCACGTTTTGCTGAGAGGGAGCTTACATCATGATTCATGCTCTACACTGAGGAGTGTCAAAAGACATGGATGTCTCTGAGTGCCAGGGTCACTTGCACAGCCTGCATGTCTTTGAGTGTGATTTTGATTGGCACAAGCCGAGGCACATGGAGTGAATACTTTCCCTAACGCCTCTACTTTCTCCCCCTCACCACAATCCCAAACACCATTCTGTGACCCACAAAGTACTCAGCAAGCCACAGCCACAGCTCTCCAGCAGGCATGGAGCCAATGGGCTAAATGCAGACAGAGAAGGAGAGAAAGTTTCTCACAGGCAACATTATGTTGCCACTCTGGGCTACCTGCGAGGGCAAAGGAAAGCAAGTCCCAGGAGGCAGAGTGCAGAGGCCTGGCTGACTCCAATTGGTGAACAGCTGCCATTTGGCAATTATCATGGTCTTTGATTGGATGTATTCCAAAATAGCGACAGTCATGGGCGGTGTAAAAAATACAAACAGTCACAACGAATTTGGTAGTGTTTTCAAATTTTCACAACACCTAATGGTTTTACAGCAGCCTTTGGAATAAGATTCATTGTATTTATCCCTCTATTCTACTGTGGCAAACAACTATTTAAATGCTTATTTCATTACTTTTTACTACTTCATTGATTTATTTCTCAAATGCTATTTACCAAACTTTATATTTTAATACAAAAGACACTCAGGGAACTTCATATTTATTTATGTAACTATGAAAATATTAGATGTGTGTCGACATCTGAGGGAGACAGGGAACAATTTTCCAGCCAGCTCTTGGGAAAGTTAGGGCAGAGTGTGCTGTGTCCTGACTTCTCTCTGTGCTGCACCTTAGGAGTCAGAGGGACCCAGCAGCTGCACAGGCAGGCAGAGCAGGGATCTTCCTGAGGATCTGCCCTTGTCTTCATCATCATAATAGACCCATAGATGCCTTTTGGCATCAAAGCCATTGTAAGCTCCCTTTGAAATATGACACCAGAGAAAGCTGTTCTCCAGAATACTGATGTGAGTCACTGGACAAGCCTAGCCCTGGGGGTAAGGTCCTGAGTCCAGCCATTGGCTCCATGCTCCTCCCCTTCACCTCCCCATAGAGACCAGGACCTCCTCACCATCCTCTGAGAGGCATGGAGGCAATGAACTAATTGCAGAGCTTGTATTAGTTGCAAAGTGTGATTTGTACAGCAAATCCCCCAGTAAGCAAACGAAACCCAGAGACACAGCTTTGTGAGCTACCCATGGGTAAAAATGAGCCCAGATGGCCTGACTATGATTTTCACCTCTACCCACAGTTGTATCACTGTACTTTGATAAAAGGTATTCTTGTTTCAAGTATTTTCACCTTCTTAATAAACAAAGGAATATAAAATTGGCATGATTTGGGACATAGAAGTGGAGTTTTCTTTTAAAAAAGACCTGCACCACAAATTAAGGATTTTCCCTGGGGTCTTTCAACTTCAATAGGACATTTGTCTTCTAGACAACATTTCTTTCATGTCAATGAATTACAGACACAAAGCACATTAACAGGCCTCTCCACATGGAATGCGTCACTTTAGATACTGTCACTCAAAATACTGTTACAAGACCAGTCATGTTCCACCCATCACTTGGGGCTACTGAAACAATGACAGCATATTTGTCCTCCACCATTTCCACACATGAGGTTCGGTTCTGACTCCCACTCACCTGAGGGTGCACAAGGCTTTCCTCAACCAGCCCTTTCATTTGTAAGTATAATGGATTGGGCATGGAAAATTATGACGCTTGTACATTAGTATTGTCCTCTCCCTTTGAGTATTTTTTTTATTGAAAAGCAACATAGGGTGTTAAAATGAACATGAAAGTTGAAGACATCCAGTTGTGGGGTACATTCTCTGTCACACTCGGAATCTCCATTTTCTCTCCCACAAAGAGGGACCCTCTTTTGCAGCTCTAAGCTTTGGGGCAAGATGAGAGTGGAGGCTGTGTTTAAAGCATGGTTTGGAGAGATGGTAAGTGTCAGTCCTGTGTGCTCCGGCTGAGTCCTGTCATGGCCCGTAGATGCTAACTGAAACATCTCCTGCTGCTGGCCTGCTGGGTGTTAAAGCAAACATGTTGCAAGAGGAATAAAGTAGTGTGTTCCTGTGAATCTGTATCTGAGGGTGAATATGTCACAACATGCTTGCAGCTTCTGGAATTCCAAATACGTCCACCTTAAGGCCCACGCTGGCTGAAGGAAATGCCAAGCCATCATTCAAGGCTGCAAATGTGTCCAGCTGCTCAGCAAATGGGTAAATTCTTTGATAAATTGTTTTTCCTACCTTGCAAACATACCATATGCTTTAAGTTGGAGATTCAGTCTATGGAAGAAATAATGAAAATGTACTTCACTCTCAACTGTGTTTTTTTTTTTAATTGTGATATATTCACCACTCTGTGTCTTATTTCTGCTGGCTCATTTGAACATCCCAAAGAAAGCTGTTCTTCCAAGAAACCTCTGGCACGTGTCAATCTGACAGCAGGGGTGTCGCAGTTTACCTTGTGTATGAATGGACCATGCTTTCCTTCTGCTCTACACCTGTGGCTCCGAGTTGCTGCATGGTCCGCCCAGAGCACCTGTCCAGTCTGGCACCTCTCCACTTACTGGATGCTTTGGCTCCTGTGCTGGCTGGGGCTGTCCCCATGATGGGAGCCACCTGGCTCTGCCACCCAGGAACACCATGCAGACCAAGCAGAACCCTCCCTCCTTGGGCCAACTGTGTGAGAAATTCCTGAAATGGTAAATGGGTCCAGAAGGGCTCAGCAGAACAGCAAAAACAATAGGCAAGAACCTCAGGTGCAGTGCCCTTTGAGTGATGGGAAGGGAAAGGGAGTGGGGAGACAGCAGTATCCCGAGAGCCCTGAGTGTTGGCAGACACTGTGAGCACACAGACCGTCTCTGTCGCAGCCCATCACAGCCCACCTTACATCCTCCATGGCTAGAGTACCAGCCTTGACACCATGCTCTGAGCCACCCAAGCACATGGGCATAGACTGGGCCTCTGAGGTAGCTTCTAGGAGACTTATGGTTGGACGGATGCTTCAGGAGCAGTAACACAACAGTGTCCAAAGCAAATTCTCTTCCTGTAAGATCCAGCGCCATCTTCAGAATCAGAACACCAGCAGTGGATCCCTCTTGTTCTGCGCAGATGCTGTGGGATCCATGGAGACCATTCACCCATCTCCCTTCCCCCAGGCCTCCAGACCTGGGGTTAACCTGGTCTCTCCCACTGTCCCTCACAGCAGAGAATGGAAACTGTGCTCAAAGGTGAGTCAGCAGAGACAGAAAAGATGAGGATGAAATACCTGTCGGCACGTGGCACTCACTGCCAGGGCACTAGAAGGAGTTAGTTGTGTATCACACATGTGAAGGTGAAAAAGAAAACATTCCTAAGGGTTTGGAGAGGTGGCCACCCTTGGGCTAAGGAAGGACACTAGGGCCCATGTGGTTCCAGGAGCCTGCATGTGGCTACAGAAAGGGATGCCGTCTTGGAGATGAAGTGGTTCAACTTCTTCATCCACTGCCACAGGCTTGGTTTTGATAGGTTAAATATCTACCACAGTGTTCCCCCCTACCACCCTGCCAGATAAAAGCGATGTAAGGGGGAGGGGCGGGGAGGTGGTCAGAGCCAGTATGTGGGCAATCTTTAACTTTTACTCCTTTTACTGGTGTCATTGGCTTTTCTCTCTTGCTTTTATTTTTCAGTTTGGATGGAGGGTGAGGCTGGCTGGAGAGAAAAAATGGAGAGGTGACTCTGAGGAGAATCTCTGCACACATAAGCAAAGTGGAAGCTTGTGCTCCTGCTGCCAAGTCCCACCGAGCTGAGGACTTCCCTTCATCTCCCTTCCACTCCCCATCCAAACTCACTCCTTCTTGCCTTCTTATTATTCTTTTTATTCTATGCACTTGTTTCTGGCCAGCTCAGCTTTCTTTGTGTTTCTTGATGCTTTCAGTGAGTTGTGTTTTCTAGGGCTGGTGCCGTTGGGGATCTCAGCCTAGGCTGCCCTCTGCTCAGGGAGACCTCGACCTCCCTGGTGACTGCTCCGCATGCACAGTTCAGCTCTCCCCAGAGCACGGGGCTCAGAGGATGAGGGAATTCACCCTTGTAGACATCCTCAGGGCAGAGTTGCCTGAATCTCCACTTCTGGGGTGTCCTTCATTTCTGGGGTGTCCTCCAGGATTCCTCTCTGGATAAGCACAACACCCTGGGCCCTAGCCCTACCCCAGCACCCTTGGGGCTTTCAGCATATACAGGAGAAGCAGGGTGGGATTATGACTACCAGGAAAAGGCTGTGGAGGAGAAGGAAGTCCACGCCAAACTCAGATACTGACTTTCAGCTTGCAAAAGGGAACATAGCCTGTGGGTTTTTTTTTTTTTTTAATGGAATCTGTAAAACTTTACCCCAAGGCCATGGTTTTTGCTGGGAACTTTTGGACCTAATTACTTAACAATCATGTAATCAGGGAACCTGAAGCTGCCTGAGTGATGACCAGAGTATCAGCTGCCATTTGTTTCTGTCTCCACAGAGGCTCTCTGGCCTGCCCCAAAGGCCACACCTACAGTTGCAGGGTGTGGGGGCACAGGGCTCTACACACCAGCCTGCTGTTGAGGAGCTCACATGTTCCGCTGCACAGGCAGTGACTTGTGTAAACCACTGTCTGGGGCTCCCTTTAAAGCTAGAGGCCTGGGCTGGGTGAAAGTAGACTTGGTGACCTCTTGTAGTCCCTTGGCCACATCATCACATGATGAACTCAGCTGGACACCAGCCTGCTAGGACCTGGCTGGATGTTCTCTGAATGATGTCCTCCCCACTGGGTCTAGGTATCCTGGGGCCGCGGGACAACCATCCAGGTCCATGTCTTCCCACAGAGCCAACCTCTTGAGCCAGGCTTGGAATTCCTGCCCAAATGGCTCCAGGTTTCCAGTTTCCATGCCAGCCTCCCTGGGGGAGCAAGCCCAGGCCCTTACACATTGCTGGAAGGCCCCCCAAGATCTAACTGAGCAACAGGGCTAGACATTCAGCAGGAAGCTTGGAAGTGAGAGCTGAGTATCAACATAGTCCCTGATTGAAAATAAGGCCGGACCCACAGCTTACAGCTACTCCCCAGGAGAGCAACTCCACACAAGCTGTGCCTGGGCATTAATATCCCCAGCCTTGTCTCCAGGTCCTACTGAGGACTGAACATGCTCCTCCCTGCACAAGGCCCCTACCCAAGTCCTGCTCACCTGCAGCACCCCCGCCCCTCACTCCAGCTGGAAGCCAGGCCTTGCCCAAGCCCCCTCTCTTTCATTCCCACCCTGCTGGCCCCTGGGGGACAGTGGCAGTGGAGTCCTTTGCTATAGCAGGCTCTGAAGTGTCTCACCTACTCACGGGGGTGATCTCTGTTCAAGATAAAAGGGCCCAATTTGAGTCTGAGTCATAGAATAGGCTGAGTGTCCAGAGGCTGACCTCAGGCCAGTTTTAATCTCTCCACTTTCTCTTGGGGATCTTCCATTCGAATTCGGCCCAGCCCCCCCAATTTTCCAAATGTCTCCTTTGCAGATCACAAGCCAATATGAAGCCTAATGCCACTGTGTTTTCCTCCCCCACACCTCCACACTCAGAGACTGCCCTTTAGACTTCTAGTATGCAGAAGGGACAAAGTCACAGCCTGTTGGAAACTCCCCAGCTGTTCTCATTGCCCTTGGTGACATTCAGACCAATAGATGTGGCAAGATGCTCCTTTATTTGGGCACCTCAAACTGCCCAAGTTCATCTTCACTGTTTTTTCTACTTTATTGCGACCTTCTTTCATGCCGAAGGTGATGTATCCCCTCTTCCTTCTAAGTTGTTATAGATGCTGGTCCTTCTGAGCAGGGGCTGAATATTTCCCCTGCTCCTGCCACCTTCTCCCTCTGGCTGGTTCTCATTTAGCTTAGTTTCTCCTCACACTTCCCAAATTGGCCAGCAGGGTTCTGTGGGTCTGCACCTGCCTCACCAGTCATGTCCCTGATATGGCTGGCTCACACTTGTCTCCTCCACATAATAGCAGGCTGTGTGGATCACAGACAATGCCCACTCCAGCGCTCACTCAAGACCTGAACCAACCCACGCACACTTGTGAATAAGCCTCATTGATACAGCAGAAATGTAACGAGAGTGTTTCTGGATTTGCATTTGAGTTTAAGTGAAATTGGGATCCTTGTTCAGTCCAGCTACCTCTCACATCACAGGTGATCTTTTGGTGAAAATTCCTCATTGGTTCTTTAATGAATTATGAGTCAGACTGAAAACAACTCATAGTTCAAATGAGACATTCCAAGCACCTCTCTCATTAAGTGGTTCCAGGAGTTGTGCACACATCTAATTCATTCTGTTAATAACTTTTAATAGGATTTCAATTACGTCTCTCTTATTTATAGATCTAAAGCTAAGGCTACTAGAAAACCTCCTTACTGATGAGTTAGTTAGGAAGATCATGGCACTTGTGAGAACATGTAGCCTCTCTAGTGTACTGTACCTCCCCCATCCTGGTGGGAATAAAGTTTGATCATTGGCTCTGCTCACTCCAAGTGAATCATGCACTCCAAGTGGGGTACTGAGCAATTTTGCTTTCTTAAGAACTAGAGATGTCTATCAGGACTAGTTTTAACAATAACAGAGTGCTGGTGACTTAAATAAAACAAAAACTTATTTTTCTCTCATGCTAGGAAGTCTGGAGGCCAGTATCCCTGCAATTAGACAGTAACTCATGAGAACATGGGGGTCTGTTCCTTTCAAATGTTCCATCTGTCCATGCATCTGCCCTGACTCATTCTAATGCATTTCCCAGCAAATATTGGTTGATTTCCTGCCTTGTGCCAGGCACCATGCTAGGAATTATGTCACATTTTAATGGTCCATACAGGGTAAATGAGTAAGGAACAGCCCTTCTCTCCCTGAGGGTCCTTCATGGAAGTCACTCACATGCCTTTAGCATTGTCACATCAGCCAGGCTTCATCATGTTCTCATGCTTAGCTGCAGAAGAGGTTGGGAAATGTGACTTTCTCATTGCCCTTGGTGACAATGTAACTAGCTCCTGCAGCCAAGTACCCAGCTAACACTCAGGGGTTATATTCATGGAGGAAGGAGAGTGGATCTAGACAGGAAACCAGTAGTCACTCCTGTGGGTTTTGGCTCTGAAAATTGCTTCCCATTTAAGAGAGATGCAGCCACCAATGTATTTTAGAGAAATAAGTATGCATCCTTTCAGATAGTCTACAAATGTGTATTGAATGGTATGTGACCATTACAGTGATGGAGCATTCTGAATTAGATTATGAATTTATCTGTGCTGGTGAATCTTTTGTTTTCATTCTGATAATGATCTTCCTTTCACTTCTGGCTTCTCTTTCACTTCTTCCTTAAGTTTTCCTTGTAGGACTCTCCACTAGTAATAAATTCCCTCAGTTTCTGCTCATCTAGGAAGGCTTTCTTTTTATTTTTGAAGGAGAGATTTGCTGGGTTTATTATTTTTGCCTGGGTTTTTTTTTCTTTCAGCATACTGAATATATCATCTCATTCTGTCCTGTACTGTAAGATTTCTATTGAAAAGTCTGATGTTAGTCTAATGATGATATGAAACCTGATATTTTTTTCTTGTTGCTTTTATACTTCTCTATTTGACTTTTGACAGTGTGGCTATAATATGCCTTGAAGAGTACTTCTTTGGATTGAATCTAGTTGGGGTGTGTTGTACTCCATTGATCTGGATATCCATTTCACTCTCAAGACTGGGGAAATTTACAACTCTTCTTTCATTAAATAGGATTTTTGTACCTTTTTTCATCTCTTCTCTTGTCCTGAACACCTGGTACATCAATATTTGTTTTCTGAGTAGTGTCTCATAGGCCCCAAGATTTTCTTCATTCTTCTTTGTTTTTCTCCCCTAATTACATTAATTCCAAAGGTACATCTTCAAGTTCAGAAAGTCTTCTGCTTGATCTAGTCTATTGTTGCAGCTCTCAATTGTATTTATTATTTCATTCAATGAACTTTTCAGCTCCAAGATTTCTGTTGGGTTGTGGTATTATTTTTGATGATATGTTCTTGTTGAATTTCCCATTCAAATAATGAAGTGCTTTCCTGGTTTCATTATATTCCCTATGCATATTCATTTGTAGCTAACTGAATTTCTTTGGGATCGTTATTTTGAATTCCTTTTCAGTAATTCACAAATGTCCCTTTCTGCGGGATCAGTAGAATGACTGTGGCTCTCTAATGGTGTCATATCCTTTACTTTTCCATGCTTCTGTGTCTCTGCACTGATATCAATTCACCTGGTGAAACAAATAGCCCTTCTTTTAATTGTGGTGGGGATTGTATTCTCTAGAGCCTTAAATTTTAGAGACAGGGTTTTGCTAACTTTCTAAGTTGCCCAGGCTGGGCTTAAACTTGCCATACTCCTGCCTCAGCCTCCCAGAATGCTGGGATTATAGGTATGTGCCACTGCCACTAGTCCTTTTTAGTTTTAGCCATGTTAGTTGTAGAGATTTTTTTTGCTTGTAGATGAGTGCAAGGATATTGGTTGGACAGGGTAGAGATGTTTTGGTCCTGACTGGGTGCAGCTGTGTCATCTCATGCAGTTTCTTTGGCTGCACACAACATCAAGATCTACAGGTGTCTCAATGGCCTGGGCTGCTATGACTGGGGCTCAAGGTGAGTTTGTCACAGGTTCCCAGCACAGGGTCTCGCCAGTGGTGTCACTTTCAAGGCTGCTGCTCTGAGCTCCAGCTTCCAATAGCCAAGGCCAGGACACAGCAGTCCCCCCCCACACACACCTTGGAAACACAGTGCTGTGGTGGAAGAGATTAGGGATGGGGACCTGCAGTGGCCAGTGACCCACAGCATGACACACACACTGAGCACTGGCTCTTGTCTCAAGACAGCACCATGCAGCAGCAGCCCAGGTCATGAAGGGGAGGACAGAGCACACTCTGGGAGAACTGTGACTGTGCATGCTGCAGGCAGCTCCCTAAGCCTCTGTGTCCTGACAAACTAGTGCTCTGGGTACAAATATTTGTTGTTTTAGTGAGCAGAAGCAAAGGACATCTCTTTATAGTTCACCCACTTCAATATAAACTTTGAGTTGAAACAGATGTAAGTAACAAGCTACTTCATTTACAGCCTTCTTTAGTTTAAAGTACAGAAGAGCCACTGGGATGATCAGAAGAGGGAAAGCTAGGTGCCAATAAGATGCTACAATTTGCTTGACCAAGCTCTCTTCTTCTGAACCCAAACATCCTTGGAGAGAAGTGAAGGAAGGCTCATATATGTAGAGAAGCAGGCAGGATTCCACAAGATATGTGGCCACGCCCAGTCACTATTGTGAAGCCAACAAGCTGACAGAACTCTGGAAATCACAAAGGATGATTTTTCCTGCAGAAAAGGCAAAGAAAAAAAACCTGATGAGAAACTCAGGTTACGGGGAAAAAGCCACAGATACAGCTGGAACTGAGATGTACTGGGTCTTCAAAGTGTGGAAAGAGGGCGAGGGCAGAGGGAACCCAGGAGCTCCCTACATGGGACTCCCGTCCCTTCCCCATGAGGCACACAGCTGAGACCACTTTAGCATGCTGAAGCCAGACTCGTGCCTGTTCCGGATACCTGTTCCTCCTGCTGTCTAGGTGCTCCGCCTTCACAAACCTCACCATCCACATTTGGAAAAGAACAGGCATATTGCATATCTTACACACGACGATCAGTGACATTTCTAAGGGCTTTGACAATTTTTTATCCTACTCAAGTCCAAAGTGACAACCTTTGTCAGTGGCATTTTGTCTTATTTGGCATTGGTGATAATGATTAATGATGTATTATGCAAAGCACAGCCCACATGCTGTGGGGCTCAGAAGCATGACTTGGCAAGAGGGCATCCGGACCCTACCCACTGGCCTCTGCTGAAAGGACCCTGACTTCTGACAGGGATTCGCTGTGGATGCTTCCTTGGCTTCACCAGGGTTAAAGGAGCAGGAGCTCTGTGCTTCCATGTGGCACAGTCAGGCTCCCAGAGCCCACTCTGCACCCTGCATCCTGCCTGGCCTGAACAGTGCCCTGGCAATCAAGTCTAGGTGAGTCTCTGGTACTGTCTGTAGCCTGAGCACCTGGATGCAGCCTGGGCACCTGCTGCTGCATGTCCCTGTGCTGACCCTGGGCCCTTTGAGCCCCTGCTGCAGCTCACTTAGTGTCCTCTTCACTGCCACTGGTAGAGGCAGGACGTCTTCCTCTCTCCCCACCTGCATGCCCCAGAGGACCCAGACATTGAGGCCAGGAGTGCCTGGGTCCCTTCCACATTGGCCCAGACCTCCTAGCCATCCTCTGGGTGCTCAGATTGAGCAGGGCTTCCCAGTCTCCCGGCGCCCTGGGCCCTGCCTGTGGTGCTCTGGCTTCCCTCGGCTGTCCCATCCAGCTATACCTTGGGACTAGAAGAGTGGGCTTTCCCTGCCCCTCCTCTGACTGCCTAATATAAGACTGCAGTTTGCGAACCAAATCTACAGGGACATTCCGCGTGCCCCCTCTTAAAATTCTTTGGCCTAGCATCATTTGCATTATCTATTTGAATCTTTTAACAGTAATGTTTATCCCATCATGGCTATTGTTTGTGAATTGGAAGGCCATGAGTAGAAAATCTAAAATAGAACAGTGCATTAATGTTCTTCAGAAACATTAGGCTCATCACACAAAGTGGAGACAAAATAGGATTTATGAAGGAAAGGATCTGTGCATGACCTGCTACAGGGTCTCAGACAGGCTTTGCAAGTAGATGGGAAGGATGCCGCTGTCTCACTGGAGGAGAGCTCAGGGACCTCAGAAGAGACGGGCTTGACTAATCTTCCTCTTATTTCAGGATGGCACCAATTTTTTAATATGCAACAAAAGTTCTATTTCATTCGAAGATGGTCTTATCACTTTCCTTGGAATTTAAAGGAAGAGGGGTTTATTGTACACAGCTCATGTTTTAAAAGTTTCAGTCCTTGCAGGGAGCAGCCTGACAGGAGGGCCTGGGCAGAGGCCAGCTGCTCACATCTTGGCATCCAGGTTGCAGAGAGTGGAAGAGGAGCTGGGGAGGGAGACAGATGCTTCCAGGCCACACCTCAGTGACCTTCCTCTTCTGGCCAGACCCACCTCCTAACAGCAAGTCAGCCTTGTAACCCAGTCATCCTCCAAAGCCCTGCCTATGAGGGCATGAGGCTTTTGGAGACATCTAGATATAAACCATAAAAAGATAAAACAAATACCCCAAGGGGACACTACACATTCAACTTCACCCTAAAGTGATTGCTTGTACCAACCAGAAGGGTGGACTTTTGACATTTTTAGGAAATACTCTCAACATTTCAGTTTGAACAAAGACGGGCCACAAAGAGGGTAGAGGAAGGTATGGATGTATGAGGAGATGAAACAGAAGCAAAGCAAGAGGGAATGGAGGAATTTCCTGGTGGGATGATGTCTTCAGAAAGCCCTTCAGCACTGACTCTGATGAAAAGCATTGCCTTAGAAAAGGTGTCCGCTGCACTCCTTAGTGGTCTCCAATCCCCATGGTGATGACCTGCTCACCCGAGTGAACCAGCCCACTCTGCTCAGTTTCTCCTGGGCATTCCAAGTGAGGGTGTAGGCTGGAATCCCCGACCCTATATCCTGGGACCTCTGAAAATGCAGGCCTAGTTTTCACTCCTGGTTTCCTGAGGGAGAGAGTCCAGACTAGGACAAAGTGGGACTCTGGGAGGCAGATTAAGGAGCATCATGTCATTCCTTTATGGTGAAGGACACACCCAAGTTCACTTATCTCTGTTAAACTGAAAACTGAAGGGTCTGTGTCAAAACTTCAAGAGTAGTTTCTCTCTTACTTTTTTCCTATTCTCTTGTCATTTTGAATATGTGAGAAATTATCGATAAAACTAATATTATGTAAATGTAAGGACTGCACTGAATTTTAAACATTAGTAAGTGCAATTTAAAGCTTAGGTTGCAAATTTAATGACCTAGAAGTCTAACCGTGTGGACAGTTATGTGCAGTTGTTTACCCACTTGTTAAACAGGCAAACACAAAAATAGTGTTGTAGATATGAAAGCAATCAAGTGGAACTAAAGTCTGTTATCAACTTTAAAATAAAAAGATAAAATTTCCTTCCCTAAGAACCTTACAGAAATATTGTTTATATGATTCAATCCCTCAAACATGTAAATAGTTCCACACTAGTAATAATTTACTACCATAGTACCCCAGGTTATTGGATATTATAGTAAATTTTAAGTCAGCTTTGTTTATATTAACTACAGGACATAAGGCTTTGATTTGTTCTAGTCAATACACTCAGCATTTCAAAGATTCTGCTTTGTTGGCTTTTAGTCAAGTTAACATGCCTGTATAATTGATTGTTCTTGCAGGGATGATTAAATAGTCCTGATCCCCAGGTCAAAAGAGAAGAAAAACTCAAGCAGAAAGTAAAAATTTAACCCTTCCCTATACAGATAATCTGTTATATAAACTTACATATTATTCTCAACTATCCAGATACTTGAAAGCAATATAGATGGGAGGGAAAGGATAACAGGGATGTGGGAAATAATTGAGTTGTTCACCCAAGATGCTATGTGTAAAAACTCCAATTTCTAGAACATTTTGCTTCCCCTTCTTAGCTGCCACACAGAGACCCTCATGTTGGAACAGGTGCTGTCAGCTCACAGCAGGAACTCAATTATCTTTCCTCTCGGAGTACAGGTGGTGACGACTAACAATGTGGGTGTCTGAGGTGTTTGCCCATAAGGGAGCCTGCCTGGCCAAGGTCTGGCCCACTGGAGGAGCCGGTCTTCCCAAGGTGGTGGCCCCGGGCACACGTCATCTGGCTGAGAGGGACACCTTTAATTGCAATTGAGGAATTAATTGGTTTCTCATGCTGAGCATCTGTGTGTGTTTTCTTTCGTCTTCTACAATAACAAGTGTTGTTTTGTGAAGGGCACGGAGTTCAGCGTGGGAGAGAGCAGGAGAATCTGTTACCACATCTTGGAAAGCAGTTATCAGTTACAACAACTTGTGCTTCATAAAGAACCTATGAAAGTGTGGATTCCCACGGACATGTTATAAAGCTATAAAAAGATGGAATAAAGTTATGTCTATTGTAGGCATTAAGCCAGAAGGAAATCCATGGGGAGAGTAGGGACCACATTTGTGCATGGGTGGCGGCTGCCGGGATTACTGTGGGCATCAGAAGGTCAGGTCAGAGGGCACTGTGAGCAGTGGTCCTGCTGATGGGCCCAGATCCCTGAAGCCAGAACAGGGCCCCTCGTGGAGCAGTCTGTGCTCCACCATGTGTAGGCTCCTGGTTTGTGGGGTATCTCACCAGGCCTTCTCTGCCTCACCTTCTTTGGGAAATCTTTTCAAACCAGACAAGTACATGGGGGCATGGTGGAGAGGAGACCGTGATTTGCCTTCTGCCTGCTCGGAGGTCAGGTTTAAAGTGCTTCTTGTAGACAAAGAAGGTGGCTTCTGGCACCTTGGAGCCAATGCCCACTGGGTCCCCAGTCTGAGTCAGTCTCACAGAGTGATGTCCTGGGCTCTTGTTGTGTGGTGCCCCTGGCCGGATGTATGAACCCAAGATGCAGACATAAATCAACCTGCAGTGCCCCATCCACCCACTCAGTGGTCTTATTAGAGTATCCTGTCAGCTGAGCGACTCCTCTTTAGCTTCATTGATAGACACTTGTGGTTTGTGAAAACTAAGGTGGCTGTGAGGGCCTCCGAGTAATTGAGAAATGAAATTGGAAATATAGATGCTCACAAATATTAGATACCCTTCTTGTAGCCTTACTAACACATAGGGAGTGGGGCAGGCAGGACGACAGCCAAACGTGGCACCCAGCAAATGCTGTCTTTGAGAATGTCACTGCCGCTCTTCCTGGGGTGCGTCCCTCACCACCAGAGCAGCCTGTCTCTGCACTGTGAGGCACTTCTGGATTATGCCTCTTCACTACCAGCCTCTCCCATTGCCACAGTCCTCCTTGTCTTATACTATTTCTAGTCTTGGATAGTAAAAGTCCCTACAAATCAAAAGTTGAAGAGCAGTATTTAAAGCCCAAAACTACTCCAGACTTTGGGCCCCTTCATGGCCTATGCAGTTCCCAGCAGAAGGTTCAGACTTGTGCCAGCTCTCCAGCCTGTGCCGCTGTTTCTATCACAGGACTTACAGTGTCCCTTGCCATGTGCACATTGCATTGCAGGTGTAAAAGCAGTCATGGGAAAAGCCGTAGGCCGGATGGTTCACCAAACTACCCAGGTGCTTGCTCATGGAGCACTTTCCCACCACTCCCTTGTTGTGAGATAAAAGCCCAGTTTCACTTAGGAATATTCAGAATTGAGCAGTGGCATGTATTACCAATTATTCAGTCTCAACTCTTATGGACAGGTCTTTCTGAGGTTCCAAGAAATGAAATGGAAAATCTGCTGCCCATTAGGGGGATACATCATTTTAAAAATCTTTTTTATTATTACATGTTAGCAGTACATGATTATCGTAGGGAGTTTGTACATGTACATAACACATCTTAATTCTTTTTTTTTTTTGCTTCTTTCCCCTCCTCTCCCTCCCTGCTCCTGCCAACTCTTTCCCTCTTTCCAAAACTTCTATTTCCATTTTTTATTTCAACTTTTTTAAAATCGCTTTTCCTTTCCTTCTCTATCCCCTCCTTCCATCCCTTCTTCCCCTTCCATTTGAAAATGATCTTCCTACTTCCTAATATTAATTTTTTTTCTTTCCCTCCTTATTTATACTTTGGGTTTCTCAAATAAGAGAAACAATGTAACATAATCTTTTTTAAAATTTTTAAGTTTTATTTGTACATGTTTCCAGTTTGTGTAGGTTACAATCCTCTTGGAGAATAGTTACATGTACATATTGCAGCTTCTTTCTTTCTTTCTTTCCTTCTCTCTCTCTTTCTTTCTTTCATCCCTTTTTCCTTTTTTTCCCCTACCCTTGCTCCTTTTCCAGTTTCTCTATCCCATTTTTCATTCCTATTGATATTGTTTATCTTAGCTCATGTTATGGCAGTGTCTACATTAATTGGGGTTATTAGATTCCTGTATATGGCATATCTTTATTCTTCTTATTTCCACTTCCTGTCCTCTCCCTTTGCCCTTGTTCCCTTGGACCACTTTCCTATTGCAAGAAATCCTTGGGCCAGGGATTTAGCTCAGTGGTTCTGGCGCTTGCTGCCCAAGGTCCCTAGTTCGATTCCCAGTACCAAAAAAAAAGAGAGAGAGAGATTCATCCCCTTGTACCTTTCTATTTATCTTTTATCATTTTCTTTGTTCACCTCACTCAAATAAGAGATCCCATATGGTATTTTAAGCTTGTGTGTCTTGTTTATTTCACTCAACATTATATTTTTCAGGTGCGTCAATTTTCCTACAAATGTCTCAAACTTGTCATACTTTATAGCCAAGTGGTGTTCCATCATAGATAGATATCATATTTTCTCTACCTGGTCTTCTTTTGATGGGTACACAAGCTACTTCCAGGATTTAACTATTATAAATTAAGCTATTATAAGCATTGGTGTGCATGTATCACTGTAGTGTGATGTCTTAAGCTCTTTGGGGAAGATAGCTAGCAGGGGGATAGCTGACCTAGCTATCCTTTAACATCATAACCTTAACGGATACATCATTTTGAGAGAGGCTTGTAGGCACAATGCCTACAACTCAGTCATTGAACTAGCTATTTTGTTTTGTTTTATTTAAAAGAACACAATTTTTAAGCAACTGATAGACCAAAAGTGATCATGTTTATGAGTGGTTGGCAGCCTCTCACTGAAAGGGAAAGAAATGATCAAGCTTTTATTTATTTTATTTTATTTTATTTTATCTTATTTTTTGGCTGGTGATAAAATTAGAGCTCTCAGGTAAATATAATTCTGAGATACTCCAACACTTTGATCCTGCAGTTTTACAGTATTTAAGTACTATTTTGGCAGGGTGCATGGCAATATTATCAAATATAATTGTTTGATCATGTACAGTGAATGAAAGTGTGGAAATAAGACCAAGAAAAGCCAGAGGAGTAGAGCTATTTTCTCCGAGCTCACTGAGGCCAGGGGTCACCCCTTCACGATGCCAGGCAAGGCCCCTGCACTGAGTCACTAGGACCAGGAGGCTCTGAAGGCCTGGTGGGGTTGGAGGTGGAGGCTGGTGGGGGCAACTCAGAGAACCCTCTTGTGGGCGAGGAGGAGAGTGTATTGTTCTGCTCTGAGGGTTCCTAAATTGGAGACAGGAAGGAAAACTGGGAGGCTGTCAGAAACTGACCAAGTCCTGGCCATTTGGGGCTGACCCTTATAGGGCTGTCTTTAAGCTTTGGGCCATCACCCAGCCATCTGGTGGCCGGACTTTTCACAGTCCTTACTCCTGCATGGCACGCTGGCTTCCTGGGCCACTGCCCCCAGACAATGGGCTGGTTTCCAGGGCCGACTGGTGTGGGTGTGGGTCAGAGTTCTGTGTATATATGTGTCTTGCCATTGTCCACAAATTGCTGATGTTAGATCTGTTGATCTCAGTGACTCAGTGTTTGCCCAGTGCCTGGTGCATGAGGTCCAGAACCCAGTGTGGGGGTAAAAGACCCATTCTTTTCACGTGCAGGTAGACAAATACATTTCAGTTCAAGAGAGAGCAGGAAGGTCCTAGCTGTGATTTCAGATCACATCTTCCCATCAATCTTTAAGAAATAACCATTTGTCAAGTTTTTGTGTAGCTTAAAAGAAAAATATCCACAATAATCAGAAAAAGTTCTTAAAATATTCCTTCTTTCTACTTCATATTCACATATATGTGTATAAGACTGTATTTTCCTCCTATATTTCAAAAAAAATCCTAAAAGATTTCTAGTACATATATGCATTTATGAGTGTTTGTGTGACTGTATTTTTTCCTATATCCTAAACAAAATAGCGTAACAGACTGGCGACAGGAGCAGATAGGAGATTCCAGCTATCACAATCACTTTGTTAATATTGTCAGACATAAGAAAGGTTACAAAAATGTACATTAACTACACTCTTTTCACCAATTACTTTTTTCAGAAAATATAGTTTTAATGAAAACATGTTGTTTAGGTTAACACGTAATGAGTTTACTGTTGTTATTCTTCAATGAATTAAATATTTTTAAAATGTCCCCTTTACAGCTTCTGCAATTTAGAAAGATATAATTCACATAAGCAGATGATCTTTGGTGTTCTCAGTGATTTGTAAAACCACAAAGGAGCACTGAAGCCACATCTCCGGCTGCTGCTGGTGCCCAAATCTGAGACTCCAAGGCACTCTTTTGGCTTTGCCCTGGAGCAGGGCTTCCCCCTCCCAGGGAAGGACCAAATGAGAACATTGTGCACAGAGCAGAGGTGGGAGGGCCCAGGCGGGCCTCTCTGTAGGCTTCTCACTCCCCTGTCTTTCTACAACTGAGCGCATGGAGTAGACATGATGGTGTCTCCGCCTCCTGTGGATGATGTGTTCTCAGTCCCTGCCCGTCCCAGCCTGTGGAACACTGCTGACCTGGTGCGGTGCAGAGAGCCTGGCACACACTTCACACTCCATGCTCAGGGCTTTCCAAATGTGTCCCTCCTGGGCTCAGCCTATTCCTTTATCTTCTGTGTGCTTTCAATTTTTTGAGGAGCGAATTAACAAAAATGTGAATGTAGAAATCAGTACAAAAGAATTACGAATCAGACAGTAATCTTCTTACCTATGTCATTACAGGAGGACTTTGGGAATTAAGGATTATATAGAGCTCTTTAAAAATAAATGTGTGCAATTACACCTGTCTTCAAGAGAGACATCCTGTCCAGGAGACACTGCAAAATCAAAGACTAGGGTAGAGAAGGCCATGGCCTTATTAGTGGAGCTCTGGCATTTCTAAATGAAGATGAGATTACTGTTTAGTAACATCAGGAAACAGAGGATTACATGAGAGAACTTAGGTCTGTTCTACTTTGCTTATTGTAGGGTTTTTAGGACACAACCATGGCTTCAGCTTAATGTATGATTCTAAGCAACTGGACATTTGCCAGTACATTAGTTATTTAAAAAAATCATGAAACAAAAAGTCAGCCTCTCTATTTAGATGCCTACCTTGATGTCTTTGATGAATGTGCTGTTTAAAAAAAAAGCATTCCCTGATCAGTTGAATAATTAAGCATTTGAGTCAAACTCTGGAGTTGGAGAAGACACAGTCCTGTCACTGGAAGAGCCTGTGTCCCCCTCTGACTTCTGTGACTAAATCCATGATCAGAATTTGGGCTTGAGGTCATTACTGTTGTCCCTAACATGCAAGGGCAGCTGGCACTGCTCAGGTAGCGCCTGTGCTGTGTGCCTGGTGTCCTCAAGGGGCCACACCTGTGCTTCACCACCCTATCAGCCCGTTAGTAGGACCACCAACACCCTCCATTCTGAGGCAGGGACATCTGACTCCCTCCATCTCAATGTTTGTTTGGGAATACTCCTGCTATGCATTGTATTGTCCAACACAGTACCACTGGCCACAGGTGACTATTTAAACTCAACTCCAAATTAAGAAAAATGAATAAAATCATACATTTATTTCCTCAGTTTCCCCAGGTACATGTCCAGTGCTCCACAGTCCCAGAGGAAGAGGGATCTGACACTGAACAGTGCGGTCATCCAATCATCTCTAAGTTTCTTGTTGGGCATTGCTTCTGCCCTGACACTGAGACCAGAGCTTAGTGAGTGGTCACAATGGCATGAAGTTGGGGTAATGACTACATTCATGAAGGTAGCATATTGGGCAGCTGGTTCTCTTCAAAATAGAAAATAATAATGCTCAAAGATCATCTATAATCCCCCTCCCCAACACACCCAGCAATCGCTTCTTTTAATGTGTGTGCGTGTCCTTCTGGTCTTTTCCTTTTTATATGCTTTCCTCTTACAAAAATGAGATCACACACACAATACTGCCTTTTTCAACTTCACAATATTGGGTGATATCTTGATTTAGATACAGTTCCAAGAATCAAGACTTTGCTTCTGAACTCAAGCTCAGGTGGCAATGAGCCCTGGGAACAGCCTGTGGACTCGAAGTCTCACAGCTGGGGTCACATCCTTACCCTGTCTACACAGCTGCCCAGGACCAAGTTACTTTGTATCTCCAACTCTGTGGTGCCTCTTATGTAAATGGCAATGCTAAGGAGTTAAATGATACAAAGCAACCAAAGTGGTTGGCATGTCCAAACTCCACAGCTCACAAGTTGCTGTCTGGCTTGGAGGAAGGATCAGATATGTGCTGAGCAGAAAGGCTCAATTCTCTTCCCAACAGCACCAGTTGTGGCAGGTTCCGGTGGCTCTTGTTCTTGTGTTTCTTCTAGTTGTGCAGGTGGAGCCCTGAGTCCCCATTGAATCAATACCTGTGTCGTGTACTTCCTCTGTTAAACAGCATTAAACTGTTTGACTGCATCCAGGAGTAAGGACTGTGTGTAGTGAAGGCCCTGGCATGAGGACAGGTAGATTTTGTGACTCTCTGAATGTCAGAACAACTCGTATGCTCCAGCTGAGGAGAGGCCTGCCCAGATTTTTCTTACCCTCTCTGTTTCCGGTTAACCTCTAGGGCAAGTCCCTGGCTTCTCCTCCTTCCTGGGGCTGTTCCTCCCCCTTCCCTGTGCTGGCCATGTCTGGCTCTACTGTGCACAGTGTACAGTACCACGCTGGGATGAAGCATGACTGGGCAGGACACTGGGTGTGAAGCAGACACTGGCCCCACTTCTCTAGGTATCAAGGACTACAGCTGTTGGGGGAGGAGGGTTTTCCTGCCCTCCCTGGCCATCCCAAGCCCATCCTCACAGGCTCCCTCAGTCACACCATCTACCCTCCTAGGAGCTCCATGCATCTGTGTCCCTGAGCCCACCCGCACAGTTTTCGGTGGAGAGAAGATGAGAGGAAGATCCTGGCCTGGAACGTACCTGTCTCACTAAAGCAAGAGCCAGAGGCTGAAGTCCCTTGGCACCTGGCTATTTGTGAGGTGAAGAGCTCAGGTGACCTGGAGCCTTGTTGTGCATTGCATGTGCACACACACATGTATGTGTGAGTGTCTGAGCATGGTTAATGCCTGTATGGTCAGTCCAAAAATTACAGGAGAGTATGTTCTTTTGTTTTACGTGTAAGAGACCGGAAACTTTAGAATCCAAGTATAGGCCAAAACATGGAGGAAAGATGTGCATTGATTGGCCAAAAACTATTTTTTCTAAAAGGAGGTAGAGGAGGGGAAAGAGGAGGGGGAGAGAGGAGGAGGTCACAGGGCTGCCAGGGAGGGCTGGAGGACCAGGAGAAGTGGAGAAGTGTGTCACCCCACTCTGGTGTTTGTTTTTGTGGGGCATTTTGCAGGACAAATACTGGGGCCAGAGCACCCAGGACAAGAGGTGCCCAGGGGAGGGGAGGTCTCCCTGCTGAGAGCTCTGCCCCTCTGCCAGACAGAATCCTGGCCTAGGGTTGATAGGGAGGTTTCTTGGGAAGTTTCAAGTTGCTATGGCAACAACAAAACCTGTCTGTCAAGGTTTTAAAGGAGGGTTACTGGAGGGTCACTTGTGCATTTGTGAAGACCAGTGCTTTTACAGCTATGATCACACCTTCGGCTGGGTCACAATAGCCAATGTGATGTTCATGAACTGATAAAAAATGTCTTTCTTCATTTGATGAGCAAATATTATGGCTGTAGATAAACTTCACTTTTTTCAACTAAGGGCTACATATGAAAACTTTTAAGTAATTCATTAATGATTAATGAAATTGGTGTAAGGAATGATTTTATAAAATAAAATCTTGTATGTGTATTTGTTTTTGTTTTATAAAGTACATAGGGAGTCAATCTACATCTATTCTTCATTTACTACCCAATTCCTGGTTACCCCTTAATTCAAGCACACAGAGGCACACACACACATGCACACACATGTCACGTGCATTCTCACACTTCCACATGGACACCCGCGGCCTACCCCTGGGCAGGGGTGAGGTGGGTGGACACTGTGGGGCTGGCACCATCTGATGGATCGACCCAAAGCTGACTCCGGGGAAGTGTCATTGTCTGATTTAACGTGATAGCCTACTCTTTCCAAATGCAGAGGCCTTTTGTTTTGGGGATCATTATCTTCATTATTAGCTTTGGTCACATTTGGCCTTGACCTCCTCAACCTCATTTAAGTTGTATTCTTGATGTAAATGCTTGAAAAGATGGAGTCTATGACAATTATGTTTTAGAAAATCAAATGGAAAACTTGGCTGCATTATGCAGCAAGAACATAATTACAGAAACGCAGTTTCAGAGGCGCCCAGACCCAGATGCAGGGTGACTTTGCCAGCCTGGGCTGTGAAGCTGAGAAGGAGCTGCAGTGGGCCTGGACAGACAGCCTGACCCAAAACAATGTTCGTTCTGTGTCCAGAGACTGATCAGCCACCTGGGTCACCCTGTACTTTCACTCCAAGTGAGTTGGATCAAAAGCGGTGCCACTTTTCAAGACAGACCAGTGACCCTCCCCAGACCTCAGGAAGTTCTTGACCTGGGGTGCCTGGACTTGGAGAGCTGACGCCCCCACGTGGTTGCTCCACCTTTTTTCTCAGGAACAACTAAACTCTGCCAGGTCACCCCAGCACACCACGGGGCACTCCTGTCCTCCTGAATAAGACCCTTTGTGACCTGAATAGATCTACTTCATGGGATCCTAGGGGTGCTGCCGCTCAAGCCCACTGCCCCAGACACATCACCAGACTGCCCTTCAGAGTGCTGGCATTCTGGTGCCACTTGGAGCCTCTGTGCCCCTGGTTCAAATCCTAAGCACTGTGACTTCCTTTTGGTGATCGAAATGCAAACCCTAAATGATACAATCTCCATCTGCTTCTGCAATCATCAGTGGTGTACACTGCATGACCCTGAAGCTGTGGGTGGGACACGTGAAGAGCCTCCAGGAATGACATCATCTCAAAGGAGGGCAGAGATAGGAGAGAAAGATCCACACAAGACCTGGCCAAGCACCTGGATCTGTCCATGCCTGAAGATGTCTTCTCAGTCATGTAAGAGAATATGTTCATTTTTCCAGCTATTCAAAATCAAGGTTCTATCACATGCACAAGTAGTCTGCACATTTCCTTAATGTTCTCAGACATCACTTGCAGAAGCTATTGTTTATAGGGGAATTTTGGTCAAAGCTTAAGGTCTTACCACACCACATAAGAACACAGAGCTAATTATTACTATTAGAAAGATTTATTCTACTAAGTCTTTGGCTATTTTTGCTCCTCTAATGAGGTTCTACCCTTTCCCCTCCCACAGTCCTCCACACCATGCTCACTCTTAGATGTGCCCATTTGTAGTGTGACTTACTCTTTAGCAGTGACTGAAAGTTCAAAGCAACATTTGCCAGCAGCTAAGATTAGAAATGGGACTTAGGTTCTTCCTATCAGATGTGCAATGCAAGGCTTGCAGGGTAGGTGGCTCAGAGTTTGCTGCACAATTGAGCTGGCAATCAGGAGGCTAGGGGTGTGCAGAGACCCCCATTGGTTGATTCACACTGATGGCGGCCATGTGATTCTGAAGTGGGAAGTTCTGGCCACAGCCTCTGAGGTGCCAGGATCTGAGGTGAGCCCGATCTAGGGCGGGGCCTTGGGGTTTCTCTACAGGGTTGGTGCACACTGTCTCTTTGGCCCTTCCGTGCATCTGCCAGCCATGGAGCACCTCACATGGAGCACATTCCTCATGCTCCCAAGTGCAGGTTCCATTCTCGGAGGTGAACCAGACCCCGTCCTCCCCAAATTTCCACAGCCCTGTAGCCAATTATCTTCCCCCTCTCTTCACCACCCTCCCAAAGTCTTCTTGCTTCCTGTGCAGCACAGTTTACCTCTCTCATCAGAGGCCCATGGGGCCTGAAGTGCAACCCTTGGGTGCCAAAGCAGGCTCTGTCCAGGGAGGATGTTTCCCACACCATGACAGGCACGTGATAGACCTTAGAGACATCTTTCTTTTACACATTAGTCATGTAGAATCCATTTTAACAGAACTGCTGGACTTTTAGAGCAAAGCTAGAACTGTGTTCTGCACAGCAAGTTCCCCTGTGTGTAGAGGCTCCTGTTCTGTGCAGCCCAGTAAATCAGACCACATGGCAGGACCTGTGTCCTGTCTGGTCCAGGAAGCTGGGAAGCACATTTCCATCCTCCTGCCCAAGCAGCACTTGTTAAAGAGAGAGAAGTTTCTAGCAGAGTAAGCTATTTAATAATCCAGTTGATGAGGAAGAGTTCATCATATGAACATATTACACACTGATATAAATTTCTTAGTGGTTTGACCTAAAATGTTGACATCAAATTCAGTATATCATCAAAGGAGGATATGAAGAGCAAACTGACTAATGAGGATGACCAATTCAAAGAGTAGAGGCTGCAATGTCATGAAAACAGATAACTACATATGAAAGCAACTTGATAGAGATTTTCCCAAATTAAAGAATCATTGCAAAAAACTGCATGTCTTTACAAGGAGGTCCTACTTATGAAAGGAAGAAACTTTCCTAAACCTGCTAGAGGAAAACTTGAATTGCCTTTGTAGTCTTCTGTAGGTGTTTTTGTCATGTTGAGAATTAACCAAATTTGCAGATCAGAAGCACAGTGGAAAAGGTGTCTTAGAGACTTGCCACTGTTAATTAATGGAATTTTTTTTTTCTGGATGAGGTAATGTGGTACTATTGGCTTTTATGTATTTATTATAATTTCTACTTATTGTTCTAAATTAATATCCACTTTTGCACCTAAATTTGCATTTGTGACTTTGTTTCTTTTTCTTAAAGAGGGAGTCCAAACATACACCAGCTTTGTTCTCCATAAAGCCCCTGCCACTCCCCTGGTCCCACCCACTGTCTGGGTGCAGCCTGGCAGCCCTGCCAGGGCTACGAGTGAGGCCTCTGGGTTGAAGCATCAAGCTGTTACTGTCTTTGAGGTGCTGGAGTCTCCTTCTTGAGGTGTTTTCTAGGTTCTTTCTGTCCCAAACAAAGAATTAAAAGAAACAAGCATAAAGAGTGGCAAAGTGGTACATTTATCAAAGGTAGGAAAAAAGCAGGCTGTGCAGAGTGAGTTTGGGCCAAATAAAAGTAGGAAAGGGAGGAAAAAAATACACCCTACAGCTTAAGGTGGGCTACCACAAGAGACAGGATACCAAACAGTTCATGGCAACAGTCGGTCCCTCTTTTATTTCCTACACTGGAGTCACGTCCAGGCCATCCTATCAAAAACCTGCTAGAGTTTTCCTGAGAAGTCCATGTACAGGGCTTTGAGACATTCTATGCCTGTGTCTGGGGGTCTTCTCTCACTTTCTTTCTCAGCCAGTTTTGCCCACATCCTATCTTTCTGCCTCAAAACCTGGGTTAGAGTTCATGTCGTAGCCGTGTTCCTTGGGTGGCTTTAGGAGATAACTAGGGTTGGGTCATGAGGGTGGGCCCCATGGTGGAAGTAATGTCTGTACAAGAGATCTCCGAGCTCCTTCTGTCTGCCCAGTGAGTGTAAAGTGAGGAGGCACCCTGTGCCTTCCATCAGAGGGCCCTCGCCAGACCTCATGGGCCTGGTCCTAGAAGTTCACCCTTCAGAAACATGATGACATGAGTTCCTGTGGCCCAAGCCACCCAGCAGATGCCATCTTTTATGGTGACTGAGCTGCCTGAGGCCTTGGGCAACAGGGGTTAGGGCAGGTGGAATGACCATACAGGAAACATCATCACCTTTGCCTCAGTCATCCCACAGCAGTTGATGAGGGCCAGCACTGCTTCATCTTCTTCTCTGGAACTCACCGCCTGAAGCTGGGTCTCATGCATCTCTCCCTCACTCCGTCTCAGCTGGTGACCATGCATCCATGCCCAGGTGACAAGGAGGTGGTGCATTTTCTGCCAGCTGGTATTGGGCCCCTCTGTGGAAAGCTCATGTCCATTGGAACCAACATGTGACAGAAAAGTGCCACCAGGCCCTTGCCAAGTACCCAGATCTGTACAGCAGCCTCCTGGAGCCACCAGACCCCTGGAAGATGAGTTCAGAGAGGGCAGGAATAGAGCCTGGAGAATGACTGAAGAGGGCAGCACCCCGCCTCTTCTGTCAACTTACATTTACCCCAGGACACATCTAAAGTCAAAACCACTAGACTGTGGACTTCCTGTTTATTAAAGACATATTTTACATCTTGAGTCTTTTGTATTTTTACCACAAAATGGACCATGGAATCCTTCCTTAGGTATGGTGCTGTCAGTTTTCCGTAAGCGATAGCATTGTTCTCTGTGGGGTGTCAGCATGTTGCTCTTGGCACCTGGGTCTTTGTGGCAATGCAGGGAGCTGGACCTATGCCACACTCTGCACCCTGCCATCTGTGTCCCCATCCCTGAGGCCGGGCTCCATGCCAACGCTACAAGAAATACACCCCATTCAGTGCTCTGCAAATACTCATCACTTACTCTTCTCGAGTGAGCAGAGCCAGCTGTGATCCAGGTGGCCTTTGTCTCTGCCCCAGAACACAAGTGACTTGCAGATTCTTTGTATGTGGAGCTTCCTCCTAGCCAGGCACTCAGCTCCACACACGTCACCTGTTAGGGGTCGTCCTTCTCTCACTGTGGATTGTCAAATAGCAGATGAGACCCCTGACTCTGAGGTCACCAGCCACAAGCCCATCAAATAAATATTTCAGGTCTGTAAGGCAGGTGGGCTTGGGGAGGCAAGAGGATAGGGTCAGGGTGAGCACAGCAGTAGGGCTGGCTTGGGAGAACAGAATCATTCCTTGTGTTGGCAGAGCAAGCCCCAGAGCCCAGCTGTGGGCTTCCACCAGCCAGGAAATGTCTTCATTTGCTGAAATTCCTGAAACCTCAGGGGAACTGTATTCAGAAACCCTTACTCATTTTTTAAGCCTTATATCAGAAGACAATTTTACAAGATGAATATGCTAAAATTGCTTCCAAAAGTTTTGCTTTCCTCTCCTAACCACACCTCACCTCTAGGGAAAGTGAGTATTTTTCCTCAGTGTGAAGACCAAGTATGTTGGTGACAAACCAAATAGGAACTGGTTCTGGCTGGTTTAGGCTTCCTGGTCCTTAGCACTAACAGTGCAACAATAGTTTAAGGCAAGCTTGCCTTTGAGTAAATCTTGGCCTGCCCAGGGCCTTCCCGGACATTGTGCCTTGCAAGTCCCTTCCCAGGAGCAAGCACAGCCTGCTCCTCTCTGTCGACCAGGGATAAAATGTCTCCTGGAGAGCAGGCTCATTTGATTCACAAACAAACACTGGGACTCCGGACTCTACACTGAGTCACCCTGGAAGTGGCCACTGGAATGTGACTAATCAAGCCAGGACAGGTTATTGTTGCGATACTAGAGTGGTGCTTGGAGAACACCCCAAAATGTAAGCACAGGGATTTCCACTTTCTGTACATCGTGCATAGACATCCAGACTCAGGCTTCTCATTGCCAGAGAGAAAAAGAAGAACAAAGCCTTCTTTCTTTTTCAACCAATGACAAATAGTGCTTGGATTTGGGTTGGAGGCTTCCCATGGGGAGGAAGACCTGAGACTGACAGCGTCAGGCCTGTCACCCATGGGACAAGAGTTTTCCCAAGTTCCCCTCTCTGTTGTACAAGGAGTGATCAAAATATATGGTAAATGTTTAAATGAAAAAATATATAGTAAAAGACACATTGCCATTAACCTGCATCAAAACACTCCCCCTTGCTTTGAACACACTCATCTCATCATTCTTGTCACTTTCTGCAGCAGCTCTGGAAGTCCTCCTTCCTGAGTGTCTTTAGTTGTGCTGTCATGGCTGCTCTGATGTCCTGAACTGGTTTGAAATGTTTACCTTTCATGACCATTTTGACTTTGGAGAAAAGGTAGAAGTCGTACAGTGCCAGACTCAGTGGGTAAGGTAGATGAAGACACATGGTAATATTCTCATGAGGCTGCCTTTCTGTTGGAAGGCACTCAGCAGCAACAGTCACTGGATTTGTGGTCATACTGACTCACCATGACAGTCAAGAAAGAGGACTTCCAGGTCTGCTTCAGAAAGTGGCAAGAATAAGGGAATAAGTGGATTTGAAGTGAGAGGGAGTATTTTCAGAGGGATTAACAGCAATCTGTCTTTTATTGAAATAATGTTTTGGAATTTAAAAGTTCGCAGATATTTTGATCTTGACCTGTAAAACAAATCACTCTGCAGTGTAATTACATAGGACAACAGCTAAGGAGGTTGGGTCTCCATGCATAGTCTCGCTCTTTGTGGGTGGAAGCGTAACAGGCAGGTGCACACCTATGAGCACTTCAGGTTGGGATGGCAGGTTGGGCCAAAGGATTCTGATGCTGATGGCATCAGCCCACTGACACTGTTTCTTTAATACCTAGGTCATTCCATGACAGTGTGAAGCCAATGATAATTGAGGAATATTTTTCACTTTTCTCTGCCAAGTGATACAATGTATTCAGAGTCTGCTTGAGGCCACAAGCACTATTATTGAAAATGTGATCCAAGAGAAATCTCCGGAGATGATGAATCGGACGTTGTATTTAACATATAAAGCATGAAAGCTGCTATAGTTTGGATTTGGAATGACCCCCAAGGCTCCCGTGTACAGCTTTGGTTCCCAGGATGGAGTTATTTATTTCAAGGTGATAGAACCTGTAAGGGTGGGACCTAGTGCGAGGTCCTAAGGTCGCTGGGGCTGTGAGGTCCCATCTCTATCTCTCTCTTCCCAGTCTTGAGGTGACTGGCTTTGCCTCACCGCGCCTTCCCACATGACCCTGCATCACCACAGCCCCAAAGCCATCAGCCCACGTGACTGAAACTTCCAACTGTGGACAAAACAAACTCTTTATCTTTTTAAGTATCTTTTAAAGTTTTTATCTTTCTATCTTAGGTATCTGTTATCATGGTGGAAGCTGACTAACACAGAAGGAAGAAGAAATACCATAGTTTCTATAAAGCCCAAGCTGAATATTTAGGAAAAGTAGAAACTGTGCACCTCACAAATGTTGCTGCTGACTCAGTGCGGATTGGAGGTTGCAGCTGCAGTTTGCAGACGGGAAGTGGTACTGTTCCTTCTTTTCTCTCTATTGTATGGTGATATATCATCCTGGAGATTTTCAAAGTATTCTAGCTATAAGTAGCTTCTCCCTAACTGCCTAACTGAGATATGTACCCTCTTACTGGCTCTTTGATAAATGAAAGTTTAGCCTTAGGATCTCCAAACTCAGATAGCCACAGAAATCAAGATTCCAGAACCCCAGAAATTCCACAGCCCAGCCACAGGGCCTCCTCTGAGACCAGGACCCTATCCCAGGGTGGCTTCTTCTGAGCACACTGCCCAAGACTGTTGTTGATGGAAATGACAAAGTCCCAGTGTAGACAGTCTTTGTCTGCTGTGATTTAAATCTAGAATGTCCCCCAAAGTCTCATGTGCTCAGAGGTGTGGCTGTTGGAAGATGATTGGATCCTGGGGATACTCTACACATCAGTGAATGGATCAGTTGATGAGTTCATAGCTAAATGTGCTCTTAGTAGGTGTGGCCTGGCTGGAAGAGTCAGACAGTAGACTTTGAAGTGTTTATCTCCATTCCCTGTTCTCTCTTCCTTTCTCTCTGTTTCCTGGCTGCCATGAGGTGAGCAACTTTCTTCCAATGCACCCTTCTGCCACGGTGTTTCTATTTTGGAGCCAGCCAACCATGGACTGAACCCTCTAGAAAATGTGAACCAAATTAAACCTTCCCTCCTTTGTATTTGTGGGTGTTGGATATTGTGTCTTAGCAAAAGAAAGCTGACTAATAAATAATCCCAACTTTTTCTTGGACAATTTTTATCTTTCCCACTGACTCTGAGAAGATGCAGGCAGCAGAAAACAATCATAAATTTGCTGCAATCTGACCCCAGAGCTGATGAGGCGTCAGAGATCTCTAAATGCTGGTCCAATCTGTAATAAGTATGGATATGTGTGGTGGACAGCATCGAATGCACATGCACACTTCACACTGCCTTTCTTCTTTGCATGCTGTAGATATGTACCTGTGTGTCACATAACAACTATCCCATCAGGAAAAGTCTCCCTGGGCACTCTGGGTCTCAATGTATTGCAGCAAACTGAGCAATGCCAATGTTCTGTATAGTAGTCATGGGATTTCTTACTGATTTTATTTTTATAGAAAACTAAAAAATCGCCATTCTTGGCATGAACAAACTAGGAGGTCAGCCAGTGATTACTCTCAGTTGTTTGTGGTGACAAGCATGTTCAGGGCCAGTTTACTTAGGGAAACAGTGCATGATTCCAGGTCTGCATTGAGAGGTCAAGGACCTTCCACAGACTTGCAGAACAAAGACATGAGAGAGTACTCCAGTTCCACTCTTTAATCGATGTGGATTCTCATCAGAGTCTCCGAGCCTGCTGAAGCCCCACAAACACATTAGAGGAAGAATGGTACATTCCCAACACCCCCATCAGCCCTGATGGCAGAGTTAACCTGGCCACCCTGAAGAATCAGGACTCACCTTGCTTGAGAACCATGAGCCAAACATGGTTCTATTCTTAATAAATGACCCATCTGTGGTGTTCAACTGCACAGAAGAACAGGACACGAACAGCAAGAAGTCAGGGTGCCGAGCTCAGCAAATGTAACACTTCAGAACACCAGGTGCTGTGCAGTCTGGTCTCCTAGTGTGGCCCGGCCTGGCCAGAGACCATCCTGGAAGAGGATGGGCAGAATTTATCAGAGAAATGACATCAGAATCCCTAGGATGGCCATGAGCAAGGACCATTCACCATGGACTCAGACTAGCACTACCTGTCTCTGGAATTCGGGTCCTCATCTGTTGAATGGTGGACAACAGACTCCTTTACACTTACTGTAATGGTTAATATGAGAGGGTAAGCATTATTAAAGTAATCTTTGTCATTGTTTTTGGCTGGCTGAGACTCCTTCCATCTCTGTCTCTCCTCCCTCCTCTCTCATTAGAAATAAACTTTGGTTGGGTCAAGACCTGTCCCAGCTGGTCCTGCCCTCTCCCATCACTTGTTCACCTCAATGTACCCATTGGTCTTTGTCTATATGTCCTGCCATCTATGCAGGGCACACGATGACCATTTTGACAAATCACTACCTAGCATCTTGGCACCCATGCCACACTATCACAAACGCCCTCTCTCCCCATTCCCCTAATAGCCAGGGAGTGTTACCTATGCCCTGTGGAGTGATCGATTAAATAGATTAAGGGGGTAAACGCATTTGAATATTACTGAATAGTCTATATTGCTAATGCATATATCAAGTCTATGAAGCAATAAATAACTATAAAATAAGAGGGCTTGAAAAATAAAAGATTTGTTAATAGAACACTTAGTATTTCTAGTAAAATGCACCAAAAGCTTTAAATGCCTGCTATGTAGAATTCTAGGTGTTCACAGAGGTAAGAGCCGTGAACATGTCCACCAGGGACCGAATATTATTTTTTAATGAGTAAACCAATGGCACTGAGTTGGAACTTTCATGGGTTTTAAGTGTGATAATTGAACTCTGATTTTTTAAAAAGCCTTTGTCTTTTAAAGACAGACAAAGATGTGATTTCTTGGACTAAGTAAAAACCACTCAGGTGGTAAGCTGGGGCAGGACCATGGGGAGCTCGGGTTCTGGGAGGTCACTTGCTGCCACCAGGAAGTTGCCTGGGCTGGGCAGTGAATGTGCAAGGGCTCAGATTACTCAGTCTGCCTTTCCAGAAATTTTTAAATTGATATAATTTGTATGCACAGAATGCACAATTTTGAAACATGCAATTCTTGTGTTACAACATTCACTGAGTTAGCTGAGCATTGCACCTGAACTCCAGCCCTTTGATTGCTCTGCAATGCTTTGTACCTGCTGGCGGTCACTCTCATACCCCTCCTGCTGCTTCAGTCTATGCTCTGGGTTTGCCTGTTCTGGACAGTCCAGATAAATGGATTGTCCTGTTGCATCCAGTTCCTCTCCTTTAGCATAATGTTCTAAAGATTTTGGCAAGGTGTAGCAGGCCTCAGAACTCTCTACAACTCAAGACTGGACAACACATAGCTACGGGTCTCTGCTCTACTTCCCTTATCCATCACCCACTGACAGGCACCAGGCTACTCCCCTGTGCTTCTGGGAACAGTGCTACAATGTGCATGGTGTAGGCTCCATGTGAGCCTATTCTCAGCTATAGGGGTGTCTCTCTCAGCAGGATTGCTGAGCCACAGGACAACTCCAGGTCTACCCTTCCTAGGAAACATGCTGTGTCTCATTTTGTACACGCCTAAAATTAGAGAACTTAGTTGTGCAATGACCTGCTAGTGATAGGTGAGCTTGCGCTTGAAATCACACTTGCACATGTTAAAATAAGGTGAAGAGCTCTGAAAAACAAAGTCATCAACCTGCTTGACTCCTGGGTGAAATATAACCTGAGCTATTTCTTGTCAATGTCCAGTCAATGGCTCAGAAGCAGCCAATGAACTTATGTTTCCACAACTAAGGACATCCCCCTCCACCAGAGGAAGCAAGGCAGCTGTACACTAACCAGCTCTGCTCTGACAGCCCCTCCCCACTCCCTCTGCATTCCCTTGGGGGAGGGACTGGATCCACTTCTGGGTGGGAACTGCCTAATTCATCACTCCTCAAATAAACTCTTTCAGATTTTGTCATGTCTCAGTTTACTTTTCAACCTATAGTATGTGTGGAAAGCCACGTGCACACATTTGCACTGCTGTCTCTACCACTATGGAGAGCTTCAAAGGACTGAAGGACCCTAGATAGAAATGATGCCTGTCTACCATCATATCTCTTTTAAGATAGTGGGTTCCCCATGGAGATGCATACATGTGGGGACTATGGAGGATCAACATGTGCTTTGCTGTAAGGATAAAAGAAGTGTGTGGATTCCTTCCCCCATGAGCTGAGTTTCGTGCTGATGTCCCATATGGGAAGGGGAGAGGTTTCCACAGGCTCCCAGCCAATGTGGGTTGTATCCCTCTAATTAAAATGCCGTGGCTGCTCCAATATCTCAGTAAGAAAATTGGCAGTGTCTGGGAAGGTGCTGCATAAACAAAGATACCCAAATGGTGGAAAATCTAACATGATATCTCTACAAATATGTTGGGATAGCTAGCATGGAAATGATGGATAAAGCTGTCTGTACATGTCAGATTTGTATTACTGCAAAGAGATACCAGAGGCAGCTAAAGAAGAGAGGTTTGCTCCATTCTCAGTTTTGGAGGATCGAAGTCTAAGATTGGGTGGCCTCACTGGTTTGGCTCCTGGTGAAGTGGGTGCTGCGGGGTGGGAGTGTGTATCAGAAGGAGTGTCAGTCACATCTGGAACTGGAGAGAGAGAGAGAGAGAGAGAGAGAGAGACAGACAGACAACGGGACCCCATTATGGATGCCCTTTAAGAGTATGCCCCCAAGACCTAGGGACTTGCCTCTTGAAGGACAGTACTTCCTAAAAGCAGTGCTCTGGGGACAAAGGCTGTAACACCTGGACCTTTAAGGGACATTTAAGATCCACACTACAGCATTGTCTTTGTCTTTCTATTACTGTGTTTAAGGAAGCACAGGTAATGAGAACATGCAAATTAAAACCACAATGAGATGCTACCTCACATTAGAAAGGCTAAAATTAAAAGACAACACAGGCCAAGTGTGGAGGGGGTGTGGAAATCTCCTTGCTGCTGGTGGAGTGTGAATGGGTCCAGCCACTCTGAAAATCCTGAAAAGCTGAACATTTACACGCCATGTGAACTATAGCTCCATTAGAAGACAAAAGCCCAACAGACACACGTGTCTGTGTCACCAAAAGACAAAGACACAGAGTTGATAGCATTGTGATTCGTAAGTGCCCCAAACCGGAAATGACCCAATGCCATCAGTAGAACAATGCAAAATGAGGTGAATGCATAAAATCACATCACTGGACCTAATACAACCACAGAAACAAAGACAATCACTTGTGGCTGTGTGGATCAACTGCACAAACACAGGGTTACAGTAGAGGCAAATACCTTTTAAAACATATAATCTTTAACACACAAACCAAAATATAGGATTTCCTCGTGTGCTCAGTGCCTTGCACAGGACTAGCAGGAGAAGCTCTCTGAAGTCACACAGCACATCCTGAGCTGTGAATGGTGAGATGAAAGGAGAGAAAATGGCTGAGTTTCCAGATTCGGACTGGAGTTTAATTTCATGGTTATCAAAGAAGTTGGAATCTTTGAAAAGATGGCCTGAAGCCAACGTCGCTTAAACAAAAGCTCTTCCTCAATCTGGAAAAGTGCAGATCTGCTGCTCACCTGACAGCATTCAGAAGGTGAGGCCAGAAGAGAGGGTGGAGAAGAAAAGGAGGCCGGTACAAACACTGGCTTTTGGCAAATGAGCAATTCTGAATCCTTAGCAGTGTTTCTCTGATTTCACTGACTTAAGCCTGAGAGGGAGATGTAGAGCTCCAAGGGCCAAAGACGCTGCTGGAGTCCCTCCCTTGGGTGTCCTGAGACGGAGCCTGCTCAGTCTACAAGACTGTGCCTGTGCCGGTTTTTCTGCCGAGGATATCCAGACATGCTGTGATGCTTGTGAAATCCCAGGCTGGAGGCATTTCCTTGATGGCCTGTTCAGTCTTCGCTGCAGCTGCACACTTGGCCCACACACACCACAGTGCACGGCCCCCTGCAGGGTATGCATCTCAGCATGGCCCTTGAAGCCCTTCAAATCCATGGGCAGAGCCCAGCATCCTGAGGACCCTAAACTGTGTGTTCAGCATTGAGTGCATGGATAAAGTGACCCTGTCAGGGCTCTCACCTCCTTTTGCGCTCTGGAATACTATGTCCACTTCACCAAGCATCCCAAAAGATGTCCCATTCCTAAGCCATAGGCATGAGGATGTGGAGCTTGTCAGAATCACTAGGCTCTGGCAGTTCAGAGCTGTGTTCGAGCAGTCGCTGTGTGCCAGTCCTTGTCCCCAGGAAGAGCTAAGTCCTTTAAACTGCACAGGATGCCCTCACACTGGCTCAGCTCTGGGCTGCTCCATGCCAGGGCTATGGGTGAGCTGCCAGGCACTGTGCAATCATGATCTCTTTCATCTCCAGATAGGCAAATACCACTGCCTTCTCCACACACAGATGCACAAACTCAGTGACTGCCTGAGACAAGGACCCTCAGGTGGATTGCAGCAGGGCAGATGGCCCAGTGGTATTGATTTCTGGAAAGAGAGGAAGGTGAAGGGGGAACTGAATGGGAGGGACTCGCTCATCTGTCTCTGCCTGTAACTGCAATGACACAAATGTCACACTGGCTGGGTAGGGCCAGGCAAGAGCCCTGTCATGTGATGTGGGCCTGTGGGCATAAAGTGCTTGAACAGCCAGAGAGAGTCTCCACCAAGCAGCTTGAACTTGAAAGGGGCTTGGACAAGCCTGGGGATTTGGCCGACCTGGCATTCCAGTCTGTGGAAAATACAACAGGAAAATCAATGTGGGAAGGAACAAGGTGTGTCCATAGGCCATGGAGTTTGTGTTAGACAGCAATGAAGAAAAATTACAGGGAAGAGGTGGCTCTGATGCTGGCAAGGTGGTGCCTCCTTTGAGCCAGGTGGATGGATTCCTACCTTCCTTCTGTGCCCTCTTATGCCAAACTCTACCCCCCTCCCCGAAAGTGGTCCTGTGGATATAACAGAACACATATTCTAGGTGACAGGCTGCTGCGTGGGACACCCCTGAGCATGTGCGCCGGATGCTGCTGCCCCTCTGACCTCTACTTCCAGTAATCTGACTTGGGCAGTGCCTTGTTTGCTCTTGTTTCTCCACGCTGGGCCCCTAAGACAGGGGCGTAGGCTCTGAGCTGCTGGGGATCGGGTGAGTGAGCTGGAGGAAAGCCTGGACCCTGGCAAGATATCTGTGTCCCTCCTACCCATGCTTCCTTGAGTGGCACATAGCAAGTTGCAGTGTAGTCCCTGAGTCCTTACATCAACTGTTGCCCCATTGCTCTATAAGTCAGGAAGATCAAAGGTAAGACCCTGAATCTTCTCTTTCATTTTACAGTAACATTTGCAGCTAGTAGGAGCAATTTGGGATTAGTAGGTAGCATTTCCTTCCTGTTGATCAGAATGAACAATGCTGTGCCATCCTGTCCTTGGTCAAGCTTATAGAGACAGATCTGTGCTATTTTTTATAAAGATGTTCAGCTCTTAGGAAAGGTCTAAATCTGAATTAAGAAAACAATACTGGCTGGCTGAAGAAGCAATGTGAGGTACTTCCAACCTGGCGTCTAACACATGATGTTTCTGTCAAGCTCCTGCTAACAGGGCAAAGCCGCAGGGAGGCCCCTGTGAGAGTGTGCAGGCTGCCTGTGAAGATACAGCCCTGGTTCCTTTATTATTATTATTTTTTAAATTTTGAGTCAGAGTCTCGCTAAGTCACTAAGTTACCCAGGCAAGGTTCAAACCTGCAATCTTCCTGCTTCAGCGTCCCAGAGTGTTAGGATTTCCGGAGCGCACCACTGAATCCAGCCAAGGAGTGTCCACTTTTGTGAACAGAGTAGCCTGTGGTCTTGAAGCAGAATGCAGGGGCTGTGAAATGAGTGTCCTCCAGTGAGAACTCCAGGAGAAGGGCCACACAGCAGAGCCATGGAGGGAGAGACATGGAGGGAGAGGTCTTGGTGCATGAAGAAGACAGAGGCAGGAGAAAGGCCTGGAGCTTGAGGATCAAGGAATGCTGGTGGGAAAGTGGATGGGAATGAGAGGAGGAAGGGAAACAGGATCTGAGGTGGAGGAAATGACAGGATTGGTGTCCCATGGGCACTGTAGAAATGCACAGGGGGGAATAGGGCCACTGAGGTCCAGGCCCCCGCAGGCTCCAGCAAGGGTCCTTCCTGACCCAAGGCTTCTGTATCCCTTAGCTGAGTCCCCACCTCTGGGGCACGACTGCAGGGCGGCCCACTCCTCTGTCTCTGTGTCCACACATCTCTGCCTCCCTCTCATAGGGTTGCCTGCATCCCATCTAGAGCCTGCCAGAAAAATCCAAGGTTAACTTCTTCAGACACCATAATGCAAGCCTGGTCTTACCATATAAGGTAATATTTGCTATTATGGAGATTAGGAAGCAGAGAGTCTTTGGGGTTTGCTTCTCAGGCTATAGCAGAGACAGACTGAAGGACTTTGATTTCCACCGCCTGTCCTCTTCAGGACTCACATGTCTACAGCAAAGGGCCCCTGGGAGGTGGCTTTCAGCCAGGCTGTTCTGGGGAGCAGGGGGCTCAGCACCTGTGTGGAGCAGTCTCCCTGAGTGCCCAGGATGCTGCTGGCTGGGAGCCCCCACTCTAGGCCCCTGGCCCTGAGGACTCTCTGTCTGTCAACACTGCAAATGCGGACTGAAAGCTCTGTGAACTCAATGCAGCTTGTAATTTTTTAAACTTCAGGAGCCAAAATGAATCACCAGCCATTATCCCTGCTCATCCCAAACATAAACACTGGTGTGGGGTCCAGGATGCTGCCTGTCTGTGGCCTCGGTCTGGCCTGGAGCATCGGGCTGGTCATTTCACCACTCTGAGGCTGTTCTGTGCCCCTCTTTTCCTTTTAATGTGGAACTCACTAGGTACTTTGCAGGGTGCAGGGTCAAACACTGTGCCAGGGACACAGAAAGCACCTCTGAGTTACAGGTTAAACCTCCAGAGGTGCCAATGCATTGCCCTAGAAATTAAATTCCCTTCGTTACTACTTTTCCGCCCAAAAGGCAAGTTTTAGTACTCTTGGTAATTTTCTGCCTTGACCTCTGAGCAGGAATAGATAAACAGTCACCCTTGTCCTGCTGGAGGAGATGAGGACACTGTCCAGGAGCTGCTTGCCCTCCCAAGGAATGCAGGGCTGCATACCCTGCCCAGGGCTGAGTGCGAGTGCTGGGCCGCTGACAACTGACCTTAGTTTGCTTCCCCTGCAGAGCCCTGGAAACCCTGCTCACCCAGCCCAGCCACCCCTTGCCTGTGAGCCAGCACTGCAGTCACCCAAAGCTCTGGGTCAGACACAGGCCTCAGTCTACCCACCACCTGAGCCACGCTCCAGCTTGCAAGGTCCAGTGTTCACCTGGAGCTGGTGTAGGCTAGAGTTCTTTCTCTTCCTGACCAGACCATGCAGGAGGAAAGAGTTTTCCTCTCTCCCTGAACCTTCCTCTTCCATTGCCAGGGTCTCTAGTGCTTGCTAAGACCAGAAAGTGTTAATTACACCATGTTAATTACACATGTATGGGCTCCAGATATTAGGGAAATGCTGCATGGGCAGAAAGGAGAAGGAACTTGGAACAATCCTCCAGAGCTCCTCTTCTCTCCACTAAATATGGACTCTCCATCCTCCTGCCCATTCCCTGGCAGCCTCCAATCTCCTCTCTGTCTCTATGGATTTAACTCCTCCAGGGACTTCCTGAGTGTGGAATCTCATGGTGTTTGACCTCCAGTGACCATTTTAGTTCACCAGCCTCACATCCTTAAGGCTCTCTCACACTGTAGCAGGGTCAGGCTGCCCATCCTTCTGGGTAGCCCCAGGACTGGCCCGCCTCACAGCACTTCCAGGGTCATCCACAAAGATGACCATTATAGATGTCCATTATAGAACATGTTTGCTCATCGATATGTTTATCCATCCAAGAGCACTAGGTGGCTGTGATTGTAAGTACAGATACCCAGAGTCTCTGTTTCCTTCTTTAGTCAGAAGAGCAGTCACAGGGTTGGATGTTCATCCTGTCTGATCTTCTGAGGTTCCACTGCACTGTCCATAGCTCCAGCTCTTAGCCTCTGCGATGCTTCCTTGGGCACTTGAAGCTTGGAGGAACCAGAACATAGGATCTTGGCATTGGACTCTAACACATCACAACTGGATGAGGATGGACTGAACCCAGTCCAGGCTCTGCCTGCACAAAGAAGCTCATTCCTTCCTCCCCCTCAGGCTCCAAACTGCAGCAGCTGAATTCTGACTTCTCTGCCCAAAAGGACCTGAGCCTACCATGGTCAGTGCCCACCAGAGGAGCAATGGCTGAGGAGGGACAGGACAGGAAGCACCACAGGCCACTGCCGGGACTCCACCTGGTGCCACAGGGCTGTGTGCACAGCTTTGCACCTCACCCCTGGCTGCACGGAAGTTGCTAGAGAATCCTCTGCCCTTCACTGGGGCCCTGGAGAGATGCCCTCCACTACTGCTGTCAGCATGTAAGACTGCAGTGCGTCCAGGTGTCCAGAGGGGCTGCAGAATAGCCTGGGTATTGAGGGATCTTGTGGATGACCCTGGAAGTGCTGTGA
This sequence comes from Heterocephalus glaber, assembly GCF_000247695.1. Next base: position 4,327,302 of record NW_004624850.1, on the reverse strand, counting down.
GGCAGGCCAGTCCTGGGGCCACCCGGAAGGATGGGAAGAACTGCTCCCTTCCAGATCCTGCAGGCAAGGCTGGTAACCATACCAGCAGGATTGAGGGGACCATGCACAAGGCCACCTGTTTCCAGGGAGGATCCAGGCACAGAGGTCCTATGCAGACAGCCAGGACCCTGTCAGCATTCATACCAAGGGGAGAGAGACTGGCAGAGGTGACAGCGGCCAGTGGGCTCTCCTCTGCTTCCACTGAACGAGGACAGGGCTCTGAGGGCTGAGTTCAGGCTGCTGTGTGTGACTCCTCCCATGTGTGCCTCAGTTTCCCCACCTGAAGAATGAGCACGATAGTGGTAGTGCCTCATAGGGCTACAGAGGGGCCACCCAGAGTGTCCACATAGGTGCGCGTCTATGGGGACCTTTCTCATTGCCACCAGGTGCAGAATAGTGACAAAGCTCCCAGTGGAGGAGACGCTGGGGACAAACAAGGAAAGCCACTCAATTCCTCTGCAGACTGCAGCCCCAGGTCAGGCTGTGAGGACATCAAATCCAGTCTCCCTAAGAACACCTTCAGCAAAAGAAGAAGGGTCCCAGCAAGGGCGAGTCACCTACCTGCTCTGTAGACTTGACAACACGTGCTATGTCTATACCGTGCTGACAGCACACCTGCCCACCCCACTGTACTATGAGCAGCATCTGGACTTGTGGCCCTGAAGTCAGTGAGACTCCCATCTGGTATGCGATTCCAACTGCACTGGTGGGAAGGGACCTCAGCACCCCCTCCACGGGCTGTCAGCCACCCAGGCCTCCCGGGGCTGGGGACACCTCTGTGCTGTTCACACCTGCAGGCCTGGGTGGGGGTGCGCAGGTGTGGCCCTTGTGAGATCCCCGGTGAGGGGGACACATGTCATTTATTTCTCTCCCGGAGTCCAAAGTGAATATCATCATTTGGTGTGATGATTGTAGCTTCCTTGGGAGCCTCCAGCCCCAGAACAGAGGGTGAGAGGTACCCTTGGTCCAATAGCTCAGCTTAGTCCAGTGGGATCCTGTCACCTGCTCAGGTGATGGAATCGCCACACAGATGGCCCTGCTCCCCACTGTCCTGGTCACAACAACCACTGGCACAAGGAGATGGGACTTCAGAAGGAAAAGGGCCAGCATGGGTCCATGGGAATCTTGTACACCCCGATAGTTCTGATCTCCTTGGCAAAGTTCTGGGCACATGGTCAAATGTCCCTGGAGGCCCAAGACCAGGTCTTTATGCCAGGCAGGTTCTTGTGTCTCAGCCCTATTCCACCTGCCTCTGCTGCCGGGTGCCCTCTCTCCTGACAGTGATTGAGCTGGGTACCCTTCATCTCCAAGGTGCTTGGTTCCAGGGGACTCCAGGACCCAGTGCTGCCCAGCTTCAAGGGTAGTTGCAGCCCTCTCTTCTAAGACAGGATTGTCTTTAAGTTCCTGAGTTTTAGTGATCTCAAATGCCTAGGCATTTGGTTCAGGTTCGACAAGGCAGGGATGAGTTAGTTGGCATGGATGAATTAGCTGCATTATCACACACGAGGAGTTAGCCTGAGGGGCTGACAGTGCTCCTCTCGCTCAGGAATATGCCGGGGAGTCTGTGTGTGCAGTGTTCTCTGGGTGAGGGGACAATAGAAGGCTGACGCTTTCCTTCACCACCTGGAGCCTGGCCTTGTGGCACTGAAAGCTGATCACTCAGCCTCCGCCTGGCTTTTCTCCAGCATGGCTCCCTCAGAAGTCAGGACCGGACTTGGTTCCATGCTGTGTTATTTGTCTTGGCACCCAGCCCACCTGCCCCACTCCCAAGTGATCTAAAGCCCCCGGGTCTTCCAGGAAGAAGGAGCCTTTGAGTGAAGTCTCTGTGACTGCACATCTTATCTAAGTGGAAAGAAAAGGTCTGAAAAGCCAAGTTCACACGTATATTGTGTCAATTTAAGGTTATTATTTATCCTCTAAGTTAAAGGAAGACTGTAGAATAATATCAAGAAAAAATATCCACTTCAAAATCTAGCTGGAGACTTTAAGTAAATTACATTTTAACTAAAAAATTAGTAATGGAGTTTTTATGAGTGTTCCTGTCACATCCCTATGTCTTCATATTTGTCAGCAATTTAGTATCTGTGCCGGGACAAGGAAAACCATGAAGGAAAAGACACAGGTTTAAGTCTGGCTGTGCCTCGGACCCAGCATCTGGCCCTGGCCTCCCAGAGACATGGGGTGGAAACGCTCTGTCCCAGGCTAGGAATCCAGAAGGGCCCCTCCTAGTCCTCTTTCTAAGGTTTTAGTAGACGGAAGCTGTGGCAGCCAAGGAATTTGTGTACAACTAGTCTTTGGGACCTAGTGCTCTGAGAATCTCATGAAAGAATCAGATCCTACCCCTCAGATAAGTGACCACATAAATAGTATTGTACATCTATATACAAAATGCTGGGGCCTTAGACACCACTCCCTCCCAGAGCCCACCCTTGCAAGCCCATGAAGAAACCCTATCATTGCCTTGGGGGGTCAGAGGAGCCTTGGAGGGTCAGAGCCCACCCACTGCCTACATGCATGTGAGGTCCACTGAGGCAGGACCCTGATCAGAGCTACAGAAATATTAAGACCAAAAGCAGATTTCCTGTGCATAGTCTGTTGGAGCAGGGAGAGAAGGGAGAAGGAATCCAGGTGAGGATGTTGTCAGCAAGGCCCAAGAAACAGCTGAGTCTTGGAGGAGCTGGGGCCACTGGCTCAGCCTGAACTGGACAGCCATGCCCTGTCCCCAACCTAGGGCCTGGAGAGCAGTGAGACATAGCCCTGGGAGTTCATAGCACACCTTCCTTTGCTGAGCAATCTACCAGACAAGCAGTTTATTCTGATGATAAGTGACATCAGGAAACATACAGGGAGCTGGGTAGCATCTAACAGACTCCAGTGAGAGCCTGTAGAGGGTCCTAGGATATACCAATTCCCAAGGCAGTGCCAGGCACCACAGTAGGAACACCCCAGAGCTCAGAAAACTCACTAGCAGAGGGCTAGGAGCAGGCATCACTGATCCTCACAGACCTATCAGCCCAGGCTGCAGGCTTCCCCACGGCCGTGGTGGCTGCCACAATGCCCACGGGAGAGCCCACGGCAGGTGATGGTGGCATCCAGGACAGCAAGGAGCAGGGCAGAATGCAGACAGTGAGGCAGTCAGTGTGGCACACATCTATAATCCCAGGTCTCTGGGAGGCTGAGGCAGGAGGATCACAAGTTTAAGGGCCTCACGGGCAACTTAACAACTTAGTGAGTTGCTGCCTCCAAATAAAAAATAAAAAGGGGCTGGGAATATAGCTCCATACAAAGAAGCAGAGAGGTCTGGATGTGCCTTGGGTTCCACAGTTCCTACAGCACAGACGCGGCTCCAACTCTTTTCACACAGACACAGCAAGTGCTAATCTGCTGCTGTGGCTCAGCTTGAGGAAATTAAGCTGATCTTGTTAAGAGAAAACAGTCTTAGGGTGTTGGTATTTTTCACAGGGTCTATAATTAAAGGTGTTTTAGGGTAAGGCAGCAAGGCTTAGCATCTCAAAAACAAATTTCCGGCCAGGTGATCATCTGAACACAGTTAACAAAGGGCTCTTTCTTAATGGAATTGTGCGGGAAGGGCAAGCTGTCATTAACTGCGAGGGCCCCCCCCCAGGTCCCGGGACTGAGGGTGGCAAATGTGTCCACACTCAGCTCTGAACGCAGGTAGTGCCACGCCAAGATCCACCGCAGGAAACTGGAAAGTAAACACACATCCAAAAAACCCATTGAGTGTCTCAGCACCCAGGCATCTGGCATCCCCAGGACTAATTCTAACCAGCGCCCCCCCCCCCCCCGCCTCTTGAGGACCAGGGCTGCTCAAACTGGGGTTGGGATGGAGGGGAGGAGGAGTTTGGTTTTTGTTCTACATGGGGGGAAAATGCTTAATATTTTAAATAAGGTCTAATACCCTTTCCAGGTTAACAAAACAGCCTTGGTGGGGGCAGTTCTCGCCCTGCAGATGATGGCACTTGGGGTTGCTACCAGGAGCACCCCCAACCTGCAGGCTCAAGGTTCCCGGAAAGGTCAGTGGGCAGCCTTCCTTCAGGCTGGTCTCCTGGAGCCTCTCCAGATGCTGAGACCACAGCCTTGGAAAGACCTGCAGTGGGAAACGTGTGATACAGATTTATTCCCATTCTATTTCTCTAGCTCCTTAAATAGAAACCGTTTACAGCTCAGAAACTATTTGTTTTCTTGCCCTCATGGTTCCCATCCTCTTCTTGCAGGTGAGAGTGCTGAGCTTCATGTTTCCAGATCCCCACAGGAAGGGTACAGTGGGGCTCCACCTGCCCTTCCAGCTCACTACCCCTCCCCGTCTCCTTGTGGGCACCTTGCAAGGCTGCTGTGGGTGCCCCACTCACCACCCAACTGAGTCTCCAACAGAGGGGACATCAGAGACTTGCCACACAACACCAGGCAAACACTGTGTACATAATCACATAATGAAGGCCAGCAGCTCTGCTCTGAGCATTCTCTGAGTGCCTTCTGCTAAGAAAATGTTAGGTGCCTGGAGTGTCTCCTCCAACACCTCCCCAGTGCCCCCTCTAGGCCCTGACCTCACAGGCCGTGGGAGTCTCCTGTCTCCCCTCACTCTGCAGCCCCTGATGGCCCATCATCAGGGGACATCTCTGGCTCTGAACCTTGGCTTCTGCAGCTCCCAAGTGCCTCCTACTGACTGTGCAGAGCCGAGGGGAGCCCAAGCCTCGACCCCAGTACCAACAGGGAAAATGGGCATGTGAGCAGTACCCATGGGATCACAGGAGACAGGCAACATAGGAAGTGCAGATTTCAGACCTAGAGGGCTGCGTCCCAAGGGGCACGGTGAGGGAGAGGGGTGTGGATGGTGGTACAGATGAGGTGTGCCCTGACCTCAGCCTCTGGGACAAGCCTGGGAGAGTACCATGCCTTGAACTACAAGGTTGACATGTGTCCAGCCGGTGTCAGCCTGAAGTCCATGCACTGGGGCTGCTGCCTGGGTTCCGACGCTGTCTTGGTCTGAGGAGGGCCCCACCCAAGCTCCTGCCTTCTGTCAGGTTCAAACAGTACATGGATGTGTGTTGTCTCACTCATTGGCTCCTTCGCACTGAGTCTGATGGGGGGTTCCACTGTCTGGTCCCTGGTCACCACCAGCAGCTAGCACAGGACATGCTCAGGCAGATGGGCAGATGATGACTAGAGACTTGCCTGGTGACATTTTATTCTCAGACCAGCCCCCCCCCCCCCGCCCCTTGGGGAATCCGGAGGGCCCTGCCTCCTCCCAGGAGGGTCGCTGTTCAGCTGGGAGTGCACAGTGAAAAAATGGGATTCCCAGTTAGCTTCTTTCTCTACTCTGCTCCTTTTATTTGAGATCAGAATCCAGAGGTACAGATGGACAGGGAAGCAGGGCATCTTGTGCTAAGAGGCAGGGGAGGGACAAGACAGTAGTGAGGATTTGCCTTCCCCAAAAAGGAAGGAGGTGGCAGTCTTGTCTCCAATTAGCTGTTTTTAAAAACTGGTGCTAGTAGGTGTTTGCAAACCTAAATGCCACTGAGTAAATCCTTGTCTAACATGTCTGAACTGAAGAAGTCTTTTTAGTTGGGACGACTTTGAGGCTTCACTAGCCTGGTTGTATAAATCATTTGGGGTTTGTCAGCTGTGCCCCAGTTACATCATTATTCCCTCATCTCATCACACCACACGTCCTCCCACTTAGGAAAACTTCTGATGTCTTCCCTGTGAAAGTTAATTACCTCACTGGTGACCTGGCCCTCTTACTGTTACTCCTGTAACTGAGGAACAGCAGCCTTGAGAGATGTGCCGTGCTCCTCCACAGCAGACTGTGATCCTGCTACAGCATTTTGAATGAACTTGCACCCCCATCCTCCTGGCTGGGGTGGCCCCTACCCCTGGGGTGGGGCAGTGGCACAGCAAGAGTCCCCTCAATGCCAGGACAGTGTGTCTATTGCCAGATCTGACTTTTACAAGACTCTTCTTCAAGAGTAGGTCTTAAAGTTTTAGTACTGAATTATTCTTTCCACACCCAAAGCTCTGTGCTGTGCCCCCCAACACTTCTGGCTCAGCTTGATCTCCAGCCAGTTGAAGCAGCACAGGTGTGGACAGAACAGAGGTTCTCAGTCTGCTGAGCACCTCGGCAGGCAGTCACCAGAGTGGATGTAATAAATCTGTGAATGTGACACGGCATTCTGCAAGCCTTGGAAATCAATCATGTATAACAACCACTCATGTCATCAACTAACAGCAGCTGTTAGTATTGCAGGTTACTTTAGAATCTTAATCCTCTTGCATATTTATATAGTATTGGACATAATTATTTTCCTCTTGCATATAAAATCTAGTGAGGCATAGATTTCTATAGGAAGTTGGAAAGGATTTCTTTCAAAGATGAGAAACAAGGCATGAAACCGTAAGGAACTTACAGACAGCAAAAAGTCAGTTTGCTTGCCAGAGAAAAGGGTATTATATTAACATAATTTACCACGTGATTCATTGTTTCATTAAGAACAAAATAAAAACAAGTTGTTTTACAATCCCCCTTGGAAGTAGTGGAGGCATGGCTGGACTTCTTCCAGCAGAGGGAATGCACCCTCAGGTTCTGTCAGAAACACCGAAGAAGGCCTGGGTCCCCTTCCCTCCACCTGGGGTACTCACTGGCTAATTAATTGGTTCTGCATGAACAGGCCCCTTGGGGCAGATATGCTAGCAAAGCTAATTAAGAAATGTCAGCTTAATTGAACATTAATATTAATAGACACAAAAATATGCCTTGGGGAACTGAGCTCCTCCGTGGTAGGATGAGAGGTAAAACCACTGCCTGTCTGCTTTATCCTGAGACAGGAAGAGCCCTTCAGAGCCCAATGACCCAAATATTCTTTTCTTTTTCAGTGTGTGCACAAAGGACTTGGGAACCATCAACCCCTCCAAGAGCAGCACCTGACAAAGATGTCTGAAATGGAGAAACCAACATGCTGGTGGATGGAGCTTTCGCAAAGCGCCTCAGACCCCCTCAACCCAGGGACTCAGCCCCAGTCAGTGCCAGAGCATGGGTCGAGCTCTGCAGTGTTAGCAATCCTCCCTGCTGTTGCAGAATCAGCCTTGAGGGTTTCCCCAAAGCACAGGGATGAGCAGCCCTGGCCTAAAGGAGCTATCAGGAACCACACAATGGTCAGGAGTGGAAGAACCAGATCTAGGTGAAGGCTCCCATGACTTACATATTTATACAAGAGAAGAAACTCAAACTAAGCAAAGGATGACAGGGAAAGACCTTGTTCTGGGCCTGAGTCAGCCCCAGCTCTGATGGATGTTGCTGAGAACCACTGTCCTGGATGGGGGTGGGGCACCCCCATGACCTCTCCCAGGTATTCTCTTCTTAGGCTTATTCTAGCCATATTAGCCCTCAAAACAAACACAAAACCTCCTCTAAGAACACACATCTTCCACCATTTCTAACAAGTCTTATCAGCACACTGGAAATGAAAGTTGGGCACACATCTTAACTAACCCAAGGAGCTGAGCCACCTGGACACCAGCCCCAACAGATCCAGCAGCTCCCGCAGGCTGCCCCAGGTATGTGCTGGAAGAGCTCCTTGGACCACCTACATGCATGATCATGCTCTGCTCTTCCCTTCCAGCACCATCTATGTAAGTATTACAGTTGGTCAGCCCAGTGACTGGTTCCGAAAGGCTGGGAGCCACTGCACTTCTTAAAAGCTACCCTTTGCTCAGTCTGGGCTGCGTCCATCTGAATTTGACCTCAGCAAAACCAGCTCATTTCTTCCAGACCTCTGGAGGAGGGTGCTCCTGCAGCAATATGGAGACCAGCCCCCTTCACCCCACCGCTTATGGTCATTTTATAACCCTGATGGGAATTGAGCAGCTGTGGAAACTTCCTCTGATCAACTGTCCCATTAAGATAGAAGTATTCTTCCATCTGCTTTTCTGATACTCTCTTCCTTCCTCTTCTGCTGGTCCTAAAACACAACCCAGAGGTGGAGGAGAGAAATCCCTGAGTCCTGGTGTCACGAGGACTCCGGCTCTGCCACTGCAGGAGGACCCAAGGACCTGTCACCTCTCAAAGCCTGGGTCTTCCAGGGGAAAGACAGGTCTGGGCCCCGGCAGGATTCTGAAGTTCACAGGGGACACTGCCTGTGAATCAGGAGCTCAGTGTTTGTCACAGGGACAGATGCTCATGGAGTGTGGCCCCCATCCCTGGGGAGTCCCCCAGGAGGTACAGAGGACACTGGGCAGTGCCCCAGGGGGACACGGTAATTAGGGGAGAGCACAGGCATCGGAAAGATGGTTCATGGGGACTGGTGGCCCTGGCTCAGCATGGTGGCCCCTGCCAGGTTCAGACCGCAGACTGGTCCTAGCAGCCTCAGTTGCACCTAGCAGCTCACATTCAGAGACCAAGGGTTAGGAATTTGAAGGGGCACAGCCCGACCTGCAACAAGGTGGGCAAATAGCAGGCCAGTGAGGAGAGGCTAGATTTCAGCTCTGCAGTCACTGTCTCTGTCTCAGTTTCCCCCTTTGCCAAATGTGCATGATTATCTGGCTTAAACACCCCTGGCCTGCCTGCTCTGGACCTCTGGCCTGCTCCTGGCTTAGGCCAGGGTGCACATCCACCCAGCACCCTAAGCCACAGACACCTAGCAGCCCTTGGGTTCAACTGGTGGGCCAGAGCCACCCTGGCTGAGTAGCTGCACCCTTCAGTGAGGCCTTTCTACCCACAAAACCCCTCATGTGGCCTGTATTTGTCAGATGTCCCCACTTCCAGCTTTTTATGCAGAATGGAATCAAAATGAAAAGAAATTAATTGCATGATCGAGACAACAGCCATCCAACAATTTTCAGAAGGCTTTTAGAGGCTGACTTCTTTTTTGCTAATTATTGTTATGAGGGCAGATCAAAAGATGTATTTATCAGAAGGAGCCAATGTCAGGGACAAGACAAAACCAGGCACATGATCAAAATTTAATAACAGCGTAGCTTTTGCGAATCCCTTTGGTTCACATACACATGCTTCATCTCATTTGATCTTGACTGGCTCCAAACAAGCTCAAAAAACCATATTATTAGTCACAAAGGACTGCACTTTGTATGACTCCATTTGTGAGAAGTGTCCCAGACAGGCAAACCTGCAGGCATAAAGTAGATTAGTGGTTGCCAAGGGCTGGAGTTGGGCTGAACTGCGGGCGATGACGGCAGTGTGTGGCTTTCTTTCTGGAGTTAGGAAAACGTGCTACACCTGACTTTCTGGTGGTTTAACATCAGTCTTTGCTGAGCACACTCAGGGGGCATTGAGTGGTATATGGATTATACCTCAATGATTGGCTTCAAATAGCTGCCACCTCGGACCACGCTCTGCAGCTATGGGCCAGTGCTGGGCACAGCACCTGCCGGCATGGCACTGATCCAGCATGCAAGGTTAACCTCAGTTGTCAGATGAGGAGGCTGGGGATTCAGGAAGGGTCGTCTCCCAATTCACCCCATGTTCTCATCTCCTGGGCCTGCACCTCTGACACCCCTTCCCTTAACACTTAGGGAAACTCTGGAAACCTATGACTGGCTTACATCCCACACTTAATGCCAACTGCACACAAATATATGACTATATTATATATCTATTATCCAGCTCTTATGCATTCCCACCAGTAAGAAGGAAAAGTTAAGATATGAACTGATGAAGAATTGAATTTCAGTTAACCCAGGCTGAGACCACAGCAGAGTCTGTGAGCACCGTTGCTCCTGTGGATTGCTCACAGTCAGTCCAAGGGCAGGGCTACCCTGGGACAGCCCCAAGGACATGGGCCCCTTCCTTTGGTATTTCTCTCCCAGCAGCATCACCAGTCTCGATGTCTCAGAGAATTATTCCCTTCACCCCCAACAATGCTCCATGAGAACCAAATGAATATATTTTAGGGACCCAGAAATTGGGATTTTGTGTTTTAACTGATATCCTAAATCCAGCCCATGTAGATAGCTGCATGGCTCTAGGAGGAGAAAGGGAACATGAAGAAAAGAAGGTGCTTCCCAGGGAACTGGGTCACAGAAGTCCTTCCTCGCAAGACTGCCCCTCCTGCTGGTGTTCCTGCAGCCACATGGAAATACAGGCAGGTGAGTGAGTGATGAGAAGCAGGATGGACTGCAGCTGCCTGGGTGAGACAGTGCTGAGCACAGCTGCCTGGGCTGGCTGCACATGCTCAGCATTCTCTTCTAATGGGACCTGAGGTTGTGTCCTCAGTGTAGCCATTATCTTGTTGTGTCTTGAAAGTCAGCCACCCTGACCTTCCTCTTCGTTCCTTCTCTCCAGGGAGACTCACTTTCCCTACCCACAAAGGAATTCTTTGGGCTCACAAGGCACTAGCTTGGCAGGGGAGCATGGTGGAATTGTGAGGGGTTCTACCTGGGTGATATGGTTTCCCCTGACCCTCTTGCTTCCAGGAGAGGAGGGCAGAGGGATCTCAGTTAGAGCTGAGGATTACTGGGAAGTGCTAGGGCCTCTTCCCACATGTTCAGGAGACCAGGCAGCCCTCCACCATGCTTTGAAGACTGAAAGGAAACATTTCAGCCACATGATTTCACCACCACCTGACAAGATGATACTAAGATAAGCTCTGATCACTTGAATACCTAACATTTCCCCTATGCTTAAGTGTTTTGTTTTTCTTTTAGAAGCCACCATAGCACATCCAGAATCTTACGATGCTCAAGGTACCTTTTAAAAGGGACACTCCTCCCACCTGACCAAGCCCCAAGATCGTGACTGTGTGGAATCATCATGCTGTGTGCTTTGAGTCCCATGTGACAAGAATCCCTCTTCAGGTTTTCCTTCCAGAAATGACATTGTGCTGGAAGCATGTGTTCCCCACCCAGGGAGGGCCGAGGACAAGAGTGAAGTCAGTTCTTGGACCTGGGAAGTTGCCAAGGCTGGGCCCATCCCCAGGGGTGACAGGAGGCACTTCATCATATGATGCTAGAGATAAAACATCCTACGCAAAGTACAGCGTTACGTGGTGGCTGCCAGTAGCTGTGCCTCAGAGGCTCACTGCAAGGAGGGACTCATCCATCTGCTTGAGGCCCACATGCTGAGCTCTTATAGTTCCTAACTAAAATGTCCCCCAGAAGTCTTGTGCTCAGAAGCAGGGTTTTGGAAGGTGATGGGGTCTTATGGGGTTGCTGCCTCAGCATGGATTAATCCACTGATGTAGCCATAGTTTGATGACATTGGTGAGGGTGATGGAAACAAGAGCAGGACCTCACTAGAGGGAGCAGATCACGAGAGCATGACCCTGGGGCCTCTGTCTGGTCCCTGCCATTCTACTCAGGCTCTTTCCACATTGCTCAGTGGGAAGCTGAGCCTCAGAGCTTTTGATTGGTCCTTGGTCACTTTTCTGTACTTGTATGAGATTATCAAAACAGATTCTAGAAAATAACCCATGCAACTCAGAAATTGCCCAGGACTACTCTGCTGCAGGCCACATACTGCTGGCAGGGAGGCTCCCTGGAGCTCTGAGATCAGTGTCCTCAGCCTCTGGCCTGGGGTATGGCCAGGGGGACTGATTGTACACCCTGGAACTTTTCCACTTCCTCCTGTGCACCAGGCTCCACCTGAGACCCATGAGCAGAGGACCAGCCCTGGCATGTAGTGGCCCGGCAGCCAAAGCCACCTGACTAGACAGGAGCACAAGTAGCTTGAGGTTCTCTGAGCAATGACAAGCCACTTTCTCCGAAGCCAGCCCTTCCCACTCCTCCAGGGCCTGTTACATCTCTTTCGTTCCCGGCTCTTCTGCCCCTCTGGAGAGGATATTCTGTGTGGACAGCTCCCACATGGGCCTTCTCCTCCTGTCATCACTGTGAGGCCCCAGCACAAGCACCGGACACCTAGTGTCCATGAGCACCAGCAGACCTGGACAGTACTTCAGGAAGTGCTGTCCTCGGTCATGGCCAGTCCCTTCCTTGGCATTTCTGAGGCTTTTGGTTCCTCTGGAAAACAGAGATGGGAAACCCCAAGGACCAGTAGAAATGCCTTAGACCCTAGAGCACTGAAAAACAGCTCACAGAGATATCTCCTGTGTTGAGAGAGGAAAGAGACTTACTCTGATTCCTTATGTGTGGTAAAAACCCAAACCTCAGGGCCAGGGATTTAGCTCAGTGGTTCCACTGCCTGCCATGCAAGTGGAAGGTCCCAAGTTCAATCCCTGGTACCAAAAAAAAAGGAAAAAAACCCCAAACCTCAGAATATGTGCTGAGTTTCTCTTTTGTTAGACAATGCAGAAACAGATACACAAACCTCAAGCATCCACCAAAACTACAGTGGGTGATCAAAGCATATGATGAATGTTAACATTTTAAAAAAAGTCATTACAGTCAAAGATACATTGGCACAAATAATGTGGAAGTGTGTTCAGGGCAGGGGGAATATTTTGAGGGGGATTAATGGCAATGTGTCTTTTATTGTAAACTTTAAAAACTCTGAATATTCTTTATATTTTTCAAATATAACCTCCTATTTCAGTCCGGAAGTTGGACTCGAAACCTTGCTCGGTGTTCTATGAAAGCTTTTTTTTTTGCTTCTGTTTTTAAACAGTTGTACTAGGTAAAAGTCTTCTGCCACCAATTAGTGGACACTGTCCAGGTGTAGTGTGGACACTGTGGATGGCATCTCACAGTGGAATTCTACATCAGTGACAGCATCACAGTGCTAGAGCAGGAGTAGTCTGCGCAGGCCTCGGGAGCTCCACTGATAGCCTATGGCCCCAAACCCCAAGCAAAGGTCCTCACCACACATAGCTGGGTGAACCCTAGGAACTGCCTGAGGGTCATGCTTTGTAACATTGGAGAAAAGTAATTTTCCTATTCTCAAGTCCCTGCTCCATACTATGAAAAGGTGAGGAAACTGGTAGTCTCTTTATGACAGGGGGCCTTTCTTTCAAGAGCACTTGTTTCCTACATACAATCTACAGAGCTTCTCCGTGGGGGCATACATTGTGGCTGAGATCATTGTTTGTTCGGTAAGGTGGCCACATACATTGCAGAAGGCTTGACATTCATGACAACTACCATGAAGTGACTGTCATTGTCTCCAGACAAAGTGACAGCCAAAAGTGACCCACACATTCCACACAACCACTTGCAACATGGGCCAGCAACAGCCTGAATGAGGGGTTGAGAGGGTAACAGATCAGCCAGGCTGCAGACACACAGGGCCCTGATGCTCCTGAGAGCAGCATTTCCACAGAATAGCTCCAAGACCCTGCTGTGCCCAGAGCTGCAGAGGTGAGCCTGCTCCTGCAGAGAGGGGTCTCTGGCTCACTTCTGCAGTGCTGGGTTTGTCTAAGCCCAGGAGACACACAGTGAGATGTCAGGACTTTTAGACATAAGCCTTGAAAGTATATACCCACCTCCTAAGTGTCCCTGGGTCAGGAGGAGCCCAGTGACCCCTTGTGTAAAGATTATGCAACTGGGAGAATCCAGTTGTAAATATGTAGGTACATAAGCAAGAACCAGAGTTAAGTACAAAAATTAGGTACAAACATTTTTTAGAGCATGGTAAAAGTCATCATGCAAAGGACCCCAGCCCCACCCTCTGAGACCTCATGAGGCAGCCCCCTTACTGTCTCTGATACAGCCTGCTTACCCCTGTTATGGTTTATATCTAGATGTCCTCCCCCCAAAGCCTCATGCACTCATAGGTGGGGGTTTTCAAAGTGGCTGGACTAGGATGTGTGATACTGGAATTAAGGATGTGTGGTACTAAATTAGTCTGTTGAATGGTTTTGCCTAGTTCTGGGTGTGGATAAATGGAAGCCCCACCCTGGGTGTGGGTGGCACCACCCAAAAGGCTTGTAGCCTGGATGGAATAAAAGGGAAAGGGAGGCTTGCTTCACTGCTTGCTACTCTTCTGCATACCCTGACATAGACTGTTTCTCCTCTGTGATGTCCCTCTGTCATGAGCCATCCTGCCATGGAGCCAGTCAACTACATATTGTGAGACAAATAAACCTTTCCTCCTCTATCTTTGAGTTTTGGGGATTTTGTCTCAGCAAGGAGAAAAGCAACTAAGATACCCCCTTCCCAGCACATCGGACATCCAGCCTCAGGGGCCTGAGCCTAAACATTATTCATTCACATCAGTCACCTTCAGGTTCTGGGAGCTGACCCACTCTGAGAGTAGTCCAGGTCCTTGTCACAGGCATGGGTGGCACGGACACTATAGTAGTCAGCTTGGCATTGGAGAAAGAGTGCCGACCAGGGACCTCCTTGCCCATATCAGTGCCTTGTTCATGGGCCTTCAGTGACTTGCTCTCTCCACAGCAATTTTGCTCCTGTGTGCCTCGGTGAGTGGACTGGAAGACAGAAAGCATTCCCTACTTTAGGTAGAGCAAGAGGGCTGAAACACAGGAGGCAGATCTGACACATGACATCTCACTAAATTCCCACTAAATGGTGTCCCATTAATTGAGGTTCCTGAGCCATCCAGCTAGGACAAGCTTCAATTTTCTGTTCAGGCTGCAGGAGCAAGATTGCAAAATGATGATTTTCTTGAGAATATAGAATGGTAGCCAGCTAGTCTCACTTGGGGAAAGCTGTAATATGTGTTTTGTTTCAGTGATCAGAAAAGACAAAAATAAAACTCAGAGTCAAACAGCCAGGCCAAGGAGACTGCCTGGTGTGTGCCCTCCTGGTCACCTTCTCTTATTCTCATGTGAAGGGAACTTCTAAACAGAAAGGCTTTGCAAGGTCATGTCCTGATGATGGGTGTAAAGTGTTAAAGATAATTCTCTAAGGGGTTAAAGTGGCATAGGGATAGCAGACTATCTCTGCTATCTGGAAAATTTTGCTGCTTTTAATTTAGAAACCTTCAGTCCTTCCTCCCAGGTGGGGTACCCCTCAGGAGGAGGACATCAGAAGTTTCAGTTAAGAGCAGCAAGTGTACATGTGCCAGAAAGACTCTCTGTTGTTGGGATCAGTGTGGCCTCAGAAGGCAGAACCTCCTTGATCCTGGCCTCACTGTTGGGAGAGGCCAGAGGTCTGGTCCCCTATCCTTGACGTCCCAGTCTGTTCCCTCTCTGTACAAGACCCCTGAGGATTATAGAAGCAGTGCTCCAGGTCAGTGCCCAGCCTATGCTCAGCAGCACTGGATGTGTCCCCCTGGACTCCACCTATCCTGCCCACCACTGGGAAGCAAGTGGTTTCTCTGTGCTTCAAAGCTGAGCCTCAGAGAGCTTTGAGAACTTAGAGGATTTAGAGGTAGCAAGTGGCAAGGTTGGAGTCTCAATTTGAGTGCATCTGTCTCTGCAAGGCCAGGCTCATGACATCATCTCAGGGGCCTCAGCTGGAGTCTCAACACAGCTTGAGGGCCATGAGTTCAAAGACAGTGGTGTGTGTGTGTGTGTGTGTGTGTGTGTGTGTGTGCTCATTTCATTGCTAACTTTTCAAATTACTGGTTATAAAGACGGAACTTCTCTTTTGATGTGAAGATTTATAACTGAAACATTTTCATAGACTATGACTTTAGCTTTTAAAGCAGTGTTACTCAGAGACTATTTAAAGGAATTCCTAATCATACAGGCCTCATATTCCAGGCACTGCCTCCTGCCCAGGGAGTGGGTGAGCTCTGGATGCTCCTCAGTGGGGCCGGAATCACCGGCTCAGAGCAAGACCCACACTGTGAGTGCTCCACTGCACCAAGACTGCCTCCCAGTGACGCTAGTGTGCAGAGCGAGGGAAAGGTGCCATTGTCACACCTTCTCTTCCTTGTGGGGATGGCCCCACAGTGGTGGGAGACACAACCTCTCATGTAGAAAGCTAATCAAAAGCAAAGACAACTCAAAGACTGATTCACTTTACATATCACCAGGCAGCAGATTTACAACAGACCAATACCCATGTGTTTTTCCCAGGGGCCAAGAATGTCAGGGCTAAAGGCCTAGAATGTGGCTGGTTCCTGAGAACCCTTCTTCCTCATCCTGTTGTTCTCTGTGCTGTGTTGATTTTAGCTGTGGGAGCTGGAGGCGAGTCTAATCCATCCCTGAGGTGCTGGCTCACCCCCGTGGGAGGCTGCCGGGGTCCAGCCCAGGCTGCCAGTTAAGCACCATGACTCAGTCAGGTATGGTCACTTCCTCGGCCAAGACAGCAGCTCAGGGACAATAGGGCTGCGTAAGTTTGCAAATCCTCTGCTCCTTACTGGTGGCCAGGGCTGGCCAGCCCAGGCAGGGTACTGCTGCAGGAGCGTCACCGAACTTTCACTACCCTGAAGGGGCCCAGAGGGGCCTCTATCTCTCAGGTTCACCCAGACTTCCAGAGATGGGATGGTGGAGGCTACAGATATGTGTTCAGTCTCACACCCTGTTACCTGCTTGCTTTTATTCTGCATCAGTCCCACCTGAGTACCATTGTGGAGCCTCAAGCCTCAAGGACTCTGACACTTCTCCATCAAAGACAGGAAGCAAATGGGACCAAGCAGGGAGTGTCACAGAGCTGAGGGTGAGTAATGACTCAGAAAGTGTTCCCATGCTACAGTGGGAGCCTGAGCATTGCTCAGCCTCCAGGATGCTGGTTGTACAAATCGACAAAGGAGAGGTCAGACATCTGGGCAGAAGGCTGCAAACTTGAGTCCTTGTGTTAGGACCTCAGGACACTGAATAAGAAGAAACATCTAGTGTTCTCTTCAGCAAGAGTGACCCTGAGTAGTTAGTGGACACAAAGGGAAAGGATTAGCCAGCCAGGGTCAATACCCAGTCCCCAGCCCTCTCCACTCCTGACTGGGCAGACGGGCAGCCTCTGCCATAATGTTGAAAGGGCTCACAGTGAGGAGACACAGCCCCACCCTCCCTGAGGCCAGAAAAGCCCATCAAGTGGATGACACTCAGAAACACTGGCATGCCCCATAGAAGTGTGCGTGTATAGCATTAGCCCCAAAGAGAACTGGCTCCAAGGATCTCTGGCCTCCTTGCTCAGGGTGAGTCCAAGCAGTGTGGGTGCTCTCAGCATGCATGAGAGTCTGGAAAGAGTGGAAAGCAAGATGGACTCACAGTCATCTATCTGCAGATGCCACTCTGGAGACATGCACAATGCAGGAGGTTTCCCAGGAACTTAAGGCAGGCAGATCCCAAGGCACAACACTTCCCCTGCAAACCTCCAGGAGCTGAAAGTACTGAGGCTTATCGTGGTAATAACATTAGAAAGTCCAGACTCGAGGATGGGAGCAGAAATGAAGAAAACCTAGGACTCGTGATAGATGGCACTTTCCTGGAATTCGTCTCATGTAAACTCCCATGCACTGATGGAGGTGGTTCATCCTGAGCCAGTTCCTAGGCTGACAGTGGGCACACTTCCTTGTGACTCGAGCCTGTCTGTGTAGTCACCTAGACTGCCTGCACCAAAATGCAGCCAACACTCATACCACAGCTGGGCACGCCTGCTGGTCCACTGTGGCTGCAGCCAGGTGGGCCACCGCATCGCACTGCCTCCCGCAGAGAAGCAGCCTTGGCTTCCCTCTGCCTGGAACATGAAACCTTTGCTCCCTTCTCCAGTCCAATTCAGCCATCTCTTTGCAGGGCTCACCTGGTTCTCCCAGCCTGACCTGTGCCTCTGCCCTGTCCACTCCAGAGTTCCAGGCTCCATCCCCAGTCTCCCATCCAATTCACACACCCTCCATGGAGGGAGGTCATTTCACCTCCTTTCCTCATGGAATAACAGCTCCTCAAGCCAACATCTAGTGGCCCTGGCACATCCTGGTTGAGCAACTGCCAGGTCCTGAGCAAGAGGCACCTCGCACTACAGAGGCATTAGACACCTGTTGGCAAACTCACTTGTTCCCAAGCACCCAGTCATTGGCTTTTTCAAAAGGTAACAGAAACAAGAAGATGATTCACTCTGTTTACTCAGCTGGAGATGATGGGTCAATCTCCAAGGAGCACATGCTCCTGTCATGGCCCGCATGGGCTTCCTTAGCATCAAGTTCTCAGACTTCCTGGGAATTTGGGAGCCAGTTCTTGGTGGTGCAGCCTGCTCCAGGGTGCCTTGCCATGCCTGTGTTGTGAGAAGTGGTGCTGGAGAGACTGGGCCAGTGTGGCCCCTCTGCCATGCCAGTTGCCATGTGAGTTACCACTCTGGAGGCCATGCCTTCGGCCTGCCGGAGCCCAGGGTGGAGCCCGGGCAGAAGCCACAGGGTGTCAGTCTCGCTGCTGATGCTCCATCTCCACATCACACGTGATGCTCTGACCAACACTTCCAGGGCCCGCTTCCTGTGAACTCTAACTGAATTCTGATGTCATAAATTGCTTTACAATCACCTCTTTTTCTGCACTGTCATCTCCAAAGGAAAACATAAGACCACAAAATACATAGAAAAGTCTTCCTTTCTGTTAGATGTCACTGAATAAGAAGCATGGGTAACTTACCTTGAAGACCATGAGGCATATTTGTCCACAGACTAACAGCCACTCCCTCTACTCATAAATTCTTCAAGAGCTAATAGTAGGCTTGGGCCTCTGCACTTCATCTGAAATGTCGTCCAGGGACAGCAAAGCAAGCATACCAAGCTTTTCCCTAATGCATTGTGTCCAGTGAAGACATTTATGTTCTCAAAACATATTTGAGGTGTCTGTCCAAATGTCCTCCTGCACAGGGCCTGGTGAGCTTTTATGGACCCAGCTGTGACAGGGAAGAAGCTCCAAGGGAGGATGAGGCACAGGTGCCAGGACCCAGTGCCATACAGGACAGTGAGGGGCTGGAAGTTGAGTCCTGAGCTCAGGGACCTGTCCCCTCCAAACTCTGACTCCAGGAAGCTATAGCTGAAGGTGTGGACAAAGTCACCTCACGCTCAGTGGGGAGGAAGAAGGAAAGGCAAAGGACCAGGGGAAATCCCCAAAGCACCCACACTTGTCACTGGGCTGAGAAGGAGAGGCTGCTGTGAGGGCAGAGCACTTTCCAAACCTGACCTGAACGCAGACCTGGTTCCTGATTGGGTCCCAGAGGACTTAATCCCTACAGGGAATAACATGGTAGACACCATGCACCAGACATGTGAGAAAGACAGGGTGATGCCAGTGGCTGGTTGTCCTAGAACCTTCAGACAGGCAGGCGCCCAGACCAATGGCACCACTGTTTTCCACTTCCTACTTGAGCTCCTGTGAATAGGACAATATCAAACTCTAGCAGCATGTGGATATTATTCTAATGCTAATATTTTGATAAGTACTGTTAGCTAAGGAAGTTCACTGCATAAGGATAGAAATCTGTCTTGGGAAGAGCATTTCCATCCTGTATGGCAGGGTGTAAGTGTGTGGCTGACACAGCCACACTTCTTTTCCTCATGGCTTTTCCTCCTACATTGTCAGCAGCAGGCCTGAGCTGTGGCTGAGGCACGTGGCTGCTGTTCCATTTTAAATGGCCCCAAGAGAATAACTGACAATAAGCATGAACTGTGGGAACGAGGCACTGAACAAGTGTGAAGAGAACGCTGTTGGAGTTGAGAGTTGGGACACAGGCAGCAGTGCCTGTCTCCTTTTCCAGGTGCACAAGCATTAGGAGACCAGAGTCAGCTGTTCTGCACACCTGCGCCTCTTCAGTGAGTGGAACACACAATGACTGTTGGTGTTGGGTGGTGAATATACTTCAGAAGGAAGCAAATATGCAGATGTGGAATCTGCAAACTCGAGGGTTATGTGTACCTGCAGAGAAGTAGAGTGAGTTAGAGCCAGGTAACCACACTCTTATCGAGGGAGTTGCCCTCCTGTCTGCCCAGTGTGTGCATGTGTTTACTTATTATAACTTTCTCAGTTGGGTGTCATAATTGTGCAAGTACACACAGCTCATGTTACAACTTTCTCAGCCATGGATCTTAAGATCTGTGTGCATGTGCTAGAATCACATGTTAATGGGGCAGGGGACAGCTAAGGAAAGGGCTGGAGAAAGAAGGGAGGGTTCGCCTCGGAGCCTGCTTTCTGAGACTAGATCTACTTTCTGAATTGAACAGTAACCCAGGACCAGGATGCCCAGGTCTAAACAGGTTGAATGGGAAAAGGTAACCAAGTAACTTAACTTACATACCATAAGACTCCAGGCATGCACCCAGTGGTCTTCTAAAGCCCTTGGGGACCCCAACCCTAATCACCATGTCATTGACTGTGCAGATTTGACCCCCTCCATGGGCTTTGGAAGCCATTACAGTTCCTCTGAGGGCTTTAAAGTTTGAAAACTCCACTGCCCAACAAAGAGGTTGAGTCAAGATGCTCACTGGCAGGAGTCAGACCTAGACCAAACCCTCAATCCCCTCAATCCCACCCCAAGCCCTAAGGTTCAGAACCCTCAAATTCAAACCCACTTAGGGGCATGAGCTCTTCACTGCCTACTCCACTCTGTGGATTGCATCTTGTCTTTTTTCAAATAAATCATTGGTCCTGCCACTACTTTTGGGTGTCCTGCTGAATTATTTCTCTAGGACATCAAGAACCTGGACAAGATCCCAACCTGATAACATTAGAACTTTCTCAGTCATTAATCTTACCTGTTCTCCCACTCATGGCTCAGTCATGCATGTCACCCCTCAGCTCTGCATTTATAGACATAACAGCCATGATTAGGACCATCATCCTCAATATGATGTCTAATCACATGAAGTGCTACTTAATTGAAAATTGGGTGTCCATTTTAATTTCACTGGTTCGTATTGATCTTTTTTTACAACATGGATGACAGAAACAAAATCAAATGTACTGCTGTGAAGAACTGCATCTTGGTGAAGACTAACATCTCTAAACCTAATCATTAGATTTTTCTCTTTCTTTACCAGGTACACAGTAGATCACAGCTCAGCTCAGCTCACTACTAGGCTGAAAGTCACTGCTTGGGGAACATATCTATGGCACCTATGTAGAAATAAGTCTAAAATTCTTTTAAAGATTCAAATTAGTGGGCCTGATGGCATATGCCTGTAGTCCCAGAACTTGGGAGGCTGAGGCAGGAGGATCACTGTGAGTTCAAGGCCACCTAGGCTACAGAGAAAAATGTATCAAAAAAACAAACAAAACAAATGAACAATCAAAACCAAATTCAAAATATTCCATATTGTACTAAAAATCCTGGAATCATAACAGTGATTGTTTTGACAAAGAAGAGACTTAAAAATTGAAGAGTAAAGCCGGGTGTGGTGGCACATGCTTGTAATCTCAGCACTCAGAAGGCTCAGGCAGGAGGATCACTGCAAATTCAAGGCTATCCTGAGCTACATAGTGACATCTTGTCTCAAAAAAAAAAAAAAATGGAGAGTAAATTGAACCTAATCAGTAAACTCGGGTGACTGGCTCTCCTCAGGGTGCAGCGCCTGTCCCTTGTCCCCACCATCTGCATCAGCAAGCCTGCAGAAGCACCATCTGCGGTCACAAAGGGTTTATTCTTCAGCTTCATTGAGCCTTCCTGAGCTTCACATTGCTCACCTAGAAGACCAAGGATCCATTTTCCATAGTCTCTGAGATCCCTTCCAATGCAATTCTTCAGCAGATTTCAAAGTCTTTGAAAAGACAGCACTTGCAGTGCCAAAGGCAGAGGGCAGCATAGGTGTAGAGCTGGACCAGCAGAAGAGGAGAGAGGCACAGCTCTCCCTGGCTTCTGCAGCTGCTGGGAGAGGGGTGTTTCTGCCTCAGCACAGGTTTTATTCAGGGATGCTACTGGGAAATGCCCCAAGAACCTCATCGAAGAATCAAGGAAAGTCTTTGCTAGGAGAATCACAAATAAGAGAAAACAACCCTCAAAATAATGACAAGACCTCCAGAAACACATCAGAGCTGTTTCAGCTTGCAGCCTTCATGTGGCTGAGGATTCTGAGCTGGTGTGACTCCTCCCCTGGGATGGAGGCCCCAGCTGGACAGTCCTTGGGCAAGGTAGGAGAATAAGCATCTCTTCCTTCCCTGAATATCCAGTGCAGGAAACTTGCTTATTAGGGTCAGCACTGAGTCCATTTTAGGGGCTCCAGGCATGTGGAGAAGACGAGGCCTACTTCTTAGGGCAAATTCATCATCAGCCCTCTTGCCCTTTATCCCATCTATTGGCCTGTATCCTCCCAACACAGGAAGGGTTTCAGTCCTGACCAGTTGATAAGGGAAAATTGCATGATACCTTCATGTGAAAAATCATGTATGGTTTGCATATTTCCCAATGTTTAATGGCCATCCATATTTTTTGTGGGAGGATATCTTTTCATATCTTTTGCCTACTTTTCACTATTGTGTTCCTTACTCATTTGTATGTGTATTAGAATCATGAGCCTCTTAGCATCTCCATTAGAAACACCTTTTGCTAATTTGATGTTTGTATTTGACTTTACTTTCTCCTTAAGCAGAACATTTTTATTTCTATATAGTAGGTGTTGCTGATTTTTTCCTTTATTTTGGGGGGGAATATGGATCATGCTTTCTGTATTTCAACAATATTAATATGTGCTTTTCTTTTTCTAATGGTATTTTATGGTTTTGTTGTTAAAAGTTAACCTGTGGTGGAGCAGAACCACTCCCAGCACTGAGGAGGTGAGGATTCCAGGCCACCATACCACTGGCCACCCAGGACTGAGAAACAGAGCCACCCCAAGAACTGAGGAGGTGGGCACTAGCAGCACAACCCCCCCCCCACACACACCATGAAATGAGAAGACACATAAACAAGTCTCAAAACCAGACTACCAGATCACTTACAGCAACCCCAAAGGGAAATGAGATGGAGCAATTTGATACTCAACCACCTGAACTCCCTGAACTGGCAACAAAAGAGGATTTGAAAAAATGAAATCAGAAATAATTTCTCAGATAACAGCAGAGATTGTGCCCATAGTGCAAGACATGATTAATAAATCTACAGAAAGATATCATCCCAGGCTCCTAGGGCAGTGAAGCTCAGCCGGTCCCAGCACCTGAAAGGAAGCTCCCTGCCTCCATTCCAGGCTCCTAGGGCAGTGAAGCTCAGCTGGTCCCAGCACCCAGAAGGAAGCTCTCCACCTCCATCCCAGGCTCCTAGGCCAGTAAAGCTCAGCCGGTCCCAGCACGCAGAAGGAAGCTCCCCTGCTGCCATCCCAA
>NW_004624850.1:4258181-4272450 GCF_000247695.1 Heterocephalus glaber | reverse complement strand
TACCTTGGTCTGGTGGTCTGGTGTCCTCTGCGCCTTGGTAATGTGGAATCAGGTGGCTGCCTGTCTGCAGTGGGGTGATTCGGTGTCTTCCGCATGACTCAGGACCTCGGCAGGGTGTGGGCAGACCTGCCTGTCTGCAGCGGGCTGATTCGGCGTCTTCCGCGTGACTCAGGACCTCGGTAGGGCGTGCACAGACCTGCCTGAACAATATTCTCTAATACTGCCAAAACTACCTCCTTCTACATGGTAAAAATGACTACATAAAAAACTAATTCGGGGTGTGTGTGTTATGAGACTCCTGTTACACTCTCCTGTCTACCTTCTCAGGACACTTTTCCTAGTGTGACACAAACACACACCACACACACTATGTAGTCAGAAAATCAATAGATGTGTAGAGGCCTGGAAGCATTCCACTTTCTGTTCACAACAGCCTTGTCTACATGCTGAAATAAAATGATTTTAAATCAGAAACCCCTGTCTCAGCACCTGGCAACATATACACATGGAACCTCTCTAATCAGAGCAGAAAATACAAAGCTCAGGAAGAATCAGAGATTTTAAAAGCATATGGACACGGCTAAAAATGCATTTACCTGGGTAATTATGTTGGTAATTTCTGAATAACTGTGGCGTCTTGTCACATGGCACTAAGCCAAAAAGTCTTCTACCAGCTGTGTTCCAATGCCGTATCCCCTGTGGATGAAAGACAGTGTGGTCTCCATAAGGGAATCATAAACTGAACCAAACCAAATGGGCCAAGTCAAAGAGCCTTTGGCATCTTTGTCCCACTCAGCACTGAAGGGGAGAGTAACACATCAGGAAACCAGTCTCCCACCAGCAGAGGGGTCCAAGTAAAGTCAACTTGAGACTGGCCCCAATTTGACAGTGTCAGATTTTAAGGAGCCTGGGGTCTATAGCCTAATATTTGTCATCATTAGCTCCTGATAGAAACAGAATGAGAGTCTAACCCTTCTGCTACAGGCATGGTGCCTGAGTGTTCACTCTTCTCCTAGCATAATTTCCATGGTAGGAGGTCAGGCATTCCCAGGATGGGTTCTAACAGTCAGGAAAGCAGCAAGCAGAAATATTAGCAGTTATGTCTGTGATATGTACTGTGTGTTGGGGATAACCAAGGCCAGAAACCTCATGTTTTATTCCAGAGAAACTGAAATGATGGGGTCTGGGAAAGCATTTACCTTGCCTGTTGATTCTACCCCAAGCAAGTAGCCCTAGCAGTACTGAAATGCTATTTTGAAAGCCTTTTATGGAGATGTGAGAACACAACTGAGAAAGTAGTCAAGAGGACTGAGCAGTCTCCTTGAAGAAGACAGATTGGAAACTTAAGTTTCTGGGGGAAACACAAAGAAATGTCAGAGTCTCTGTCTTATAAAAACTTGTGATCTAGCTGAGGGACTATAACTTTAATAGTGAAAATGAAAAAGGAGAACTGCTTTTGCCAAATGGCTGGCCAAAACTTGGTCTTTAATTTTACAGCCATGTACAAAGACGAATGAAACTACTGGGATGGAGTACCAGACAGCCCAGCAAGATAAAGGCATCACAAGGTTTAGAGGCAGTAATTGTTCCTGGGGGTCTAAAAATGGGTAAGCAATATACTGGTGACTTTGACATTGAAGGAGATGGATTTGGTGTCAGTGTGCTTATTAATTCACTAAATCCAGTGAGATACTCTGTTTATATTTCTGAGTGGATAGAAATAGGCATTTTAGCTTACTTAATTCTCCAGAAAAATGGTTTATAATTCTAACCAGGAATCTCATGCTGAAAGATTTTAAAGCACAAAGCATTTACTTTGAAAGAGGCAGTGAACTGGGATTTTAAAATGTGTACAAGGCTGGGGATGTGGCGGGAAAGCGCACACCCAGTGTGGCCAGGCTCTAGTCCATCTCCTGCAGCACACAGAGTTTCTGATGTTTCCCTTATGCATAGCCATGGTCTCTGCCACTGGAAATAGTGATGGAAATCAGAGAGTTCTGAGCAGTGCATAAATTGTGTATCTTGCTTTGGTCAGAGAATATGTTTCTACACAGTACATATTTATAAATCAAATTTAAAATGTAAGACTGTTTCAGAAGCTAGTAGAGAAATTCAGATGTCAGTTTTGGTTTTTTTTAAGGAAAGACCTTCCTGTAACCACTCAAAATTAATTCTTTATCAAGTATTTAATCCTTATTTGTTAAAATATACATTCCATTAGATCAAAAAATGTATTTTTGTCAAATAAATGACCTCCTAGAGCTATTAAACAAAGCAATGCAAATTTACTGTGATTCAAAAGAAATAACTTTCAGAAGTTCTAAGTTAGATATTGAAATGTGACCTAAGCATTAGCAGCTACTGAAGTTGCAGACAGTTGAACTGAGAAGTAACCGAAAACTCCAGTGAGTGGGTACTTGGGGAGTTTGCTTCTTTGTGAATGCTCTTGACTAATAGCGAAAATAAAAAATAAAATAATATGAAAAAACAAAGAAAAGAACAGCAGGTACAAAAGCTAAGAATTTTCTGAAAAGAAAAAGATGAATAAACATATAAGGGAGGAAAACAAGTTACAAAAGATCTTTCAAGTTTTCCTTTGTTGTTGTTTTCCATATTCCAGCAGAAAATACAATGAACCTTTTTAAAAAGCTCTAAAACACTAGACTAAATTTCCTCTTCAGTCTCCTAAATCTTCTAACCAGTCCATATTTTCCAATCATTTCTCTGTCACCATCCTTTTCAGGGTCCTTTTTCAAAAGATTAAAAAATGTGGCAGATATTTTAGGGTTTGGCAATAATCTGATGATCATATAATTATTTTGAAGGAAATGATTGAATTTAACGAGAATCCCCACTAAAAAGACAAGAAAAATTAGCTTTATTTAAAAAGGAATAAATGAGTTTTTTATATTTAAAATAAATTATACTAACAATAAAAAAATATCCAAGCAATAAAAATATGATACAGGAAAAAGAAAATTTTCCTTCAATCTATGCTTCATCACAATCCCATCTTCTTCTTTGGCAACTCCCAGTAGTTTTTTTGGTTTGTTTGTTGTATTTTGGGGGTTTTTTGCATATGTTTTCATTGATAATATACTTATGTAAATAAATATTTATTTGAAAAGAATTGTGTTAGCAAAAACTTGCTGAAAAGAATCAGATTTGATGTTTTCTCATATCATTAAAATCTTTGGGTTGAAATCAGCCTCTGAGATCGTGTGTTTGTTTATTTCCATCCTGCTATTTTTGCAACAGTTTTCACTTTTGCAAACAAATTTTACCCATGTATCCAAACACGTTGCTGCAGCTGAGGGGAAAAGCTGTGAAATAAGTTTCTTAATGCGAGAACATCATTCTGTGCAATTGCGTACATCATATAATTTGCAGTGTATTTTCATGGAGGACGGGTTTAAAAGTCACTAATTTCTAATAGAAATTTCTATTGTTCTGGAATGGCCCTGGGCTTGGGGTTCAGCTGGAAGGGAGTAACTGGGGAGACTCCTCATGGTCCGCCCACCCCTCAGGACTCCACAGGTGCCAAGGAGACATCAGGATGAACCACACTGCCAGCTCATTTGTGGGACTTTTTTCCTTTTTCCTTAAAAAACGAGACTGTGCTTTCTTTACAGATATTCCCAAAGTGTCCAATTTTAGAGTGCTTTACAAATTACAACTGAAGCCAATTTAAATTTTGTTTAGTATACATATATTGAACATACGGAACACAGAAAACATAAAACTCAATAAGTCCATTTTTAGAAGACTTTATTTTACTTCTGGTATTGAGAACTGAGAAAAGGGTGACTGTCTTAAAGACAATTCATTCTCCCTGTGAGTCCTGAGGAGGGAAGCACAGCCAAAGAAGAGGGGAGAGGAAGAAAGGGCTCGGGCATCCCACGGGACATTGCTCGTAGGTTGCAGCCAAAGAAGAGGGGAGACTTGGCCCAGGGGCACAGCACACGGTGCACAGAAAGACTCTGCAGGGGAGAGGCAGGGAGCGGAGATGTGAAGAAGGGTGGACCAGAAAGTAATCTTACCTTGCACATGGTCTTGTCTTTTCAAATATAGATTCGGGTTTGGAATAGGTATCTTTACCCATATGCCCAGGGATCTTATAAACAAATAGGGTAAAATAAGTATGTTGCTCTTTTGAAAAAACATGGGAATGACTTAAAAATAAAATTTTTATTTAACAAAGTGTCTTCTACAAAGTGTTATAATCTTGACTTAAATACTTCCAAAGTTTGCTCTGCACCACTAGTCCCCTCTCTTGTATATGGGCTGATAGCATGAAAAATACACCTCTTTAGTTGGGTAGAATATGTATTATATATTATCTCTAAAATTTTAATGAATAGTATCCAAATATTATTTGATACATATGGGCACAATTTATATGAGAGAATATAAATCAAAATGTCACAAATGTTTATGGAATATACATTAATTATTACTATGGCAGCATACAATTCAGGTATAGGAAAATAACGAGTATGTTGATATTTTTACTAGGAAATAAGGGATGTGAGAAGCGATATAAACAAAGGTTTTAAACATATACTGAGAGGCTCACTGTGTGTTCAGTTCTAATCCTGTTCTTACTTAAAAATTCCAAGAACCTTATTAATCACAAAAGATTATGAATTAAATAAATCAAACAATTAAATGAAACATCTACTTAACATGTAAGAAGTCACAATAGAAAACAAAGAACTGGTATTTACTAATGCTACAGCCTAAAAATAAGAAAAGGTAAAAGAGGGAGAGATAGCAAAACAGAGAATATGAATAGTAATGTATTTCTTAGTACTGGCAGTATAAGCGAATTGGAGAAAAAGATAAAAGGAGAAAAAATCATATCCTACCTACCTGCCATAGCCTGAACATTGTGCCCATTTACAAGTAAGTCCAGACTAAATAATGGCATTCCTCCCACCTCCATATACCACTATATTTTGAAGCATATTTTACATATGAATGACTTTCAAGTTCAAAACCCCTAAAAGCCTGTGTGCTTCTTTCTGCTTCATGACCAAGAATTGTACCTTGAACTATAGGTCCAGTTATATCTCTGACCCATACCATGGACCCTGAGAAATGTCAACACAAATATATCTTCATAGTTTTTAAATAACTTTATATATGAAAATAGAACACAATTCTTTCCAGAGGATAAAAATGTTTTAACTATATATATATATATATATGTACAATGTGAACTATAGACGTACAGTATTATTATTTTTATTACAAGAGCCCCACAGAAACCTTAACCAAGATCCTAGAATGCCAGGGGCGCCACCTGCAGGCCTTTCCAATCCGGATGTGCTGGGTCATCACCATGACACTAAGCACCCGAGGCTGAAATGACTTAATTACATAAATTGGTCTCCTGAATTAACACAGCTCTAAACTTAACCATGAATTTTCACATCTGTGACATCAGAATGGTTAAAACTACATGCAAGGATTAAAAGTTATTTATCCAAAATGAATCTGCAAAAATTAAATTTTAAAAATAACTGAATATGGAATATATAGAAAAGAACAGAGCACAGACCAAATAGAAATGCTTAGTTTAAAAACTAGGAAATATAGTTTTAAAGGCAATCTTTAAATATTTAGTTTCTCTGATGATCTTTTTCCTCTTTAATTTTACACATAATCAACTGTTTCATATATGTGTGTATATGTATATAATTTCATATTTCATGTAGTATGAAATACAAATAATTGCTTAATCTTTTCATATTTTCTATCAGAGACAAATGGAACATTTAATACTTTCATACGGTTAATTAGAAGAGAATGGCCTAAAATCTGTGTAAGGAATAGATTGTTCTTTTATGGTGTATAAGAGGTAATTGTAACTTTTCCCAGTGGTGTTTTTTAAGGTCCACCCTACTAAGCCCTCTCTGGCTCCACTGAGAAATTCTACTTGGTATCATCACCTTCCAAAATAAATTAAAACACCACTTAAAAAAACATGCTCTATGAATCAGAAGAAGCCTTGTTTATAAAAAGATCTTACTATTTTATGGTATTCTGGTCTTCCGGGAACAGGGTGAGACATAGTGTGGAGTTGAAGAATGCTGTCCTCAGTTCCTTTTCTCTGGTCAGTGCTTAGAAGTGCATCAGCCTTGATTCTTTCTGAAATGTCTCCTTGCTTTGAGACAGGAATGCTACTTCTGCACACTACTGCTTTCGCTCTTTTGAAATGAAGAGGAAAACAAAATGCAAGCAACAGGACTACTTCATACCTACATAATGGTCACTGATCAAATAACTGCTTCATTTATAATAAGTTGTAATCTAGATCCATAAAATCAAATAGTGTGAAGTCAGACCAGAAGCTCAAAGACACTAAAAGTGCTTTACTCTCAGGGGGTTCAAGAGTGGTATTTTGTTAGCATGCCAACACATTGTTTTAAAATCATGAACAGAAATCTTTACGATCCAAGATAAATCTCACTGTTAGCATTATTTCATCTTATATTGATTGCCTTATGAATTAGAGAGACAGGATCAGCAATCTGCAGGCACCAAATCCTGGATCCAAACCTGATTGGCAAGTCACATGGTCCTTACAATGTTGACTCCCATCTTTTTTGACTGCAGTATTCCAATATACCCAGTGTCCCTTTTCATAATCACTCACCAGCAATTTCAAGGAGTGACGGGATGGGTGATAGTTTCTTACAGAACTCTTCCTCAAGATGTGTGCTGCATACCTTAATAATATATAAAGTTACTGGCAGAGTGAGGCCTTGGGCTTCTTTTGCTAGGCCTGAGATGTTGGGTATCAAAGGCTGTCTTTACTTATGAGGAAGTATAGATATTTAAGTTCAAGGGAGAATTCCCATCTTAACAACTTTAGAGTGCAGGCGATCAAGCCCATTCCAGAAATAGAAGCATAAAACTCAGTTTAAGAAAGTAGTTTCCTATTCTTTACAGTTTGAGACAATCAGCTATATCTGTTCTGTCACATTCTTGCTATAAAGTGACACACCAGTAACTACTTTGAAGAAAGGTATGGCACAGTTGAAAGAGCCTGGGAAGATTGGGAAGGCTAAGGCTCAGTTGCAGGTCTATCCCTTGTTGTCTGTGCGGCTTTGGACTCCACATTTCATTGCTCTATGGCTCAGTTTATACATCTGCAAATTGGCAATAAAAATAATACCAACCTCCCAGAAAATTGAGAGTATGAGAGAGGTAATAGGTGCTGTGAAACATTTTATAATGCACTACATGAAGGCTAATAAATACAGGCTATTCCTGACACTGATGATATGGAACTCTACAGTAATTAAGGCATTTCTATGTGTGCCCATGGTCTGTGACACCATTATCTCAGGGAAACCACTTTACTGACTTCAGTAGCAGATAGATAGCAACTTGTATTTATATAAAATTTACAGCTAATGTGGTTTTCATTCTCTTTTTTATAATTCAAGTACAATCTATGAAATAGTACTATATTCATTGACATTTTAAACAACAGAAATTCATGAAATTAAAACTGAGAAACTTGTTCAAGAATATCTTCATAGTATGCACCAAAGAGTGATTTGAGCTAAGTATGCTGATTCCAATAAAAACAATTTTACAATGCATACATTCAGATTATGTTAAAAGAAAATGCCATCTTATATCTCATTATTAGTAGAGATTTGCAGTACTGATGTTTACATTCATTATGTTGAGTTGGGGCCTATGCTCAACACTTACTTATTCTTTTTTCATCCCATTCCTCTTCCCTCTCTCCTCCATCTCTTGATCTTATTGCTACTTGAAATGACTTATCTCACTACCTCCTCTGACCTAGATTTTATTTTGCTCTTCATTTATATTTTGGGTTTCTCTTATGAAAGAAACCATGCAATATTTAAGCTTGTGTGTCTGATTTATTTCACTTATCATTATGATCTCAGGATGCATCTTTTTTTTAACCTACAAATGACTCAAATTCTTTCTTCTTTATGGATGATTACTACTCCTCTATTTGTAAATATCACATTTTTATCCATTCACTTGTTGATGGACATATCAGCTGATTCCAAGACTTAGCTATTATGAATTGTGGTCCTATAAACACCGGTATGCATGTATCATGAAATGTTGTCTTTAACCTTTGGGGAAGATACCAGAAAAGGGAATAGCTGTGTCACATGGAATTTCTGGTTTAGTTTCTACCTTAGTCTAGTTTTATATTTCTAGTTTAGTGTTTTGAGAAATCTTCATACTGGTTTCCATAGTGGAGGTACCAGTGTGCATTCCAGCAAACAATAATGTAAAAGTGTTCCATTTCCCTCACAGCCTCACCAGAATTTGCTATTATTTGACTTATTGATGATAGCCATTCTTTCTAGAATAAGATGGAATCTCAGTGTTGTGTTAATTTTCATTTCTCTATTGGCCATGATGTTGAACATTTCTTCATGAATTTCTTGGTCATTTGTACTTCTGTGAAGTGTCTATTCATTTTGCTTGCTCATTTTTTGGTTGGACCTTTTATTTGAGGGATTAGTTTTTTAGTTCTTTATATATTTTAAATATTAGCTAATCTGTTTAAGGAGTAGCTGGCAAATTTCTTTTCTCTCTGCAGGCTGTCTCTGCTTTGTTGGATGTTTCTTTAGGTGTGCAAGTATTGTGAGTGGCAAAATGAGGGGTCAGAACTTTGCCCAGTGCAGTGCTTTTTTTCTACTCCTCCTGTTCTTTCCTTCTTCTGGCATCCTTTCCCCATCCATCCATCTCTACTCCTCCCCCTGTTCCCTGACTACTCTCCTTCCAACCACAAACCTGGTCTTGTGCTGGATATGGCTGTCCTGGAGGCTGCTTGGTGCTCCCCCAGTCCCTTTCTGCCTCAGGGAGAAGCCAGTTTTCCAAGGGATGGTTGATCTGTGGTCAAGAGACCAAGATGGAACCAACGTGCTTTGTCCTGGGTCCAGGGCCTGGGCTTAGGGCTACCAGGAACCCCATTTTTTGTATAATTGTGGCTTGGGGAGCTACCAGAACCAGCCCTTCTCATAGGGATGTGGTAGTCAGAACTAAGGCCTTGAGGTCAAGCTGGAGACTCCTGACTGTAGCGCAACCAAGGTACTGGTCCAGCTCTGGGCCCCTGTGTGAGTCAGGCTCATTTGGACAGTTGTGAGGATTAATGTGGATACTCCTGTCTGGCAGGATCCAGGTAGGCACTGAGCATGTGGAATTAGCTTATGGGGAACAGGCAGAATAGGACTTGGCCAAAAAGCCCAGGTTGGGTATGCCAGGGTGTGCAGCTGGGCCCTGAGATCTGGACCACACATTAGCAGAAAGGGAACTAAGGGCACACCAGCCCACCTGGGTCTGGGGACACAAATTTGCCCAATAGGGCCACACATCCATATCCTAGTCCCCAAACCAGATCCTCCCTTGTGCCAAGCATTGTCTAGATTTGTTATAAGGCCTGGAGGTGATGGTGAGGCCTAGTGGTTGCATGTCCCTGGGTCCCTCTGCTGCACAGAGGAGGGACCTTAAGCCACTTGTGTATAATGCACCCATGGGATGTGCCTCTGGCCCAACTCTTGAGTCTCAGGTGAGGTGATCACAACTATAGTCACCAGGATCCCCTCCTGTGCCTGTCTTCCTTCCCTTGGGCTGAAGGCCAGGTACTCTCCAGGATGTCCCTCTTTCTTCAACTGCCTGCCCACTGATGCCAGAGTCACAACACCTAGTCCTCAAGCTCTGAGGCTGTGTGGTAGGAGGGGGAAGTGTGGTAGGAAGGGGAAGCATGTGCAATCAACCAAAGGGCAGGCTGTGATCTGAGAGGTTGTGGAGTGGGGGAGCCACCAGTGTGTTTTCCTCCTAGGCCTCACTGAGGCCGGTGTGGTGATGTGTAGAGCAGGAATCCTTTAAGTCAGCTGTCACTTTTTCTTTCCCACCTCTGTCCTCACCAATGTTTATTGAGAAGCTGTGTGTATCTGGCAGGTTTGGACAGGTATATTTGAAAGCCCTTGCAAAGCCTCTCCCTCCCAGACCTCTTCACACCAGCACAGTCTTCAAAGAGCCTTCGGAAGGTGTGTGGTGCAAAAAGACCAGGGCCTTTCTTGGAGAGAGGAGGTATAGGGGGAGGGGCATCTCCAACTGTCACTTCCAGGCCACCTCTGAGCTTGAATCCTGGACCAGAGAGGAGAGAGCAGTTCCACTCACACTGTTAGAACTGAGGATCAGGGGGCTGAGCAGAGGTCCAAAGGCGGGTAGGGGAGACAGAGGCCTCCTTGAGGAGATTTGCCTGAGCGCTGTGTTCACTTTCTGTTCTGTTACTCAGTCCTCACTGGGTGTTGGGAGTGAGGGTTTGCTCGTCTCCCCCAAGGGTGAGCTGCTTCTGGGGATCTTGGGCAGTCAACACACAGCAAGCTTTCTGTGTGTCTGCACTGGGCTGTGCACAGAGCCAAGTGCTATGACATTGCATGCTCCTATGACACCAGGCTTGGCCACAGAGATCCCATCAGCCTATGCTTGGCTTCAGGACATGGGCCGCTCTGTGCCTCAGGCATGCATCTGCCAGAAGGAGCTTTGCCTGCCAGGTAGAGGGTCTCAAATCTTTCTGCCTTTGTCTAATTTGGCTGTTATATCTCTTGCCAAGTGTCAGAACTTTATTTCCTTGTTTGATTGTGGTTATAGTGTTTTATATTATTTTAATTAGTACATGTTTGCAGTACATAATGAATATATTCATAGTGAATTGGTACATTTCATGTATAGAATGAATATTAGCCCCAACCTGGTACATTACAGTTTGGCCTATCAACCATAGATTGCTTTCAAATTTGCTTCTATGGAACAAACAGTCCTGGCCCCAGGCACTGCCACCATGAGGCCCTAATCTAGCTGGATGACCCTTTCTTTATGGCAAGTAAAGTGGGTAGCAGTGCACAGTGTGAGAGCCCAGCAGCATCTGCCCAGGATGGGGTGTGTGTGTGCAGTCAGGGAGGTGGCCCAGGACAGCCCTGTGCATGTCATGAGCTGTGAGACATGTGTGGGGACTGATAAGATTGTTCCTGCAGCTTTCATGGGCACAGGCCTAGGCATGGGGCTGTCTGCAGCTCCTATACCCGGAGAAGGATTCTTGGGGACAGAGCAGGACATGTCTCACTGGGATGGGGTTGTCCTGCTCACTGCCCAGATTGCACTGCTGAAAGGTGGAAAGAAATGAGGTCTCTGCACATCAGGGCAGTGTGGGAGGGAGGTCAGGGCAGAGCCTGTGTTCACCACCCAGACTGGGTGGCCCTGGAATGATGGTCACATAGAGTTTTGTTGGCCTCTTGGGGAGAACCACCCTACTGGTGGAGTCTGCACCACTCACCAGATACCAAATTGACTCAATTCCTCAAGACTGACATTCAGGCATAGCAGTAGATTTCAGAGTTTGTTTTTTCAAACCGGCTCAGTGAAGACTGGTGAGGTGGTGCAGATCTCTAATCCCAGTACAGGCTGAAGCAAGAGTATTAGAAATTCAAGTCCACATTGAGCAAATTAGCTGCTTAGTAATATTATATGAAAAATTAAAAACAAAAATTAAATGGGCTGGTGAAGTAGTTCAGTGAGAAGGACCTAGGTTCAATCCCTAGTACTAACCAATTACTGATTTGTATAGTACCTAGGTCAAGAGGATTCTGCAGTGTCCATGGGGAAAAATTGGACCAATCACCTTTAGAAACCCTCAACCCCTGGTTTCCATGATGCTGTGAGATATCATATTTTAAAAATGAAATTAAATCAAGATCTAAGGAATGTTTGTTCATCACCTAGGAGAAGTGGGACTGTGGTATCCTGGCCCTCTGTCTTCTGAGATTAATGAGTCCCAACCAAGATTAGGTGGCCAAGGAGAAATCTGATTGCACTTATGTGAAAAATGTAGAATAGGTGAATTACAGGGACATGAGATGATTGGTGGCCAGGAACAAGCAGCAGGGAAGGGGAGGAACCACTCAGGATAAAGCACTAAGGAAAATGCTCTGGACCTGGACAGAGGCATCAGATGCACAACACTGAGAAGGCACTTCATGCCACCAAGCTGATCATTTTAAACAACATCAAAATCTTAACTTTTATTTTAAAATAACTCTTGTCATTTAGATAAATCTAGAAAATAAGAGCAAAAGTAAAGAACAAAACATGAGCAACAGTAGTGGAGGGGAATGGCAGGTGTGGGGCAGGAGCTGGCCCCAAGGGGAGGTCAGGAGCTGACACCTGCTGAGGAGCCACCATTTGCCCCAGCTGTGCAGCTGGAGGAGAAGGGGTTCCTGGCGCTCACTCTGGCTGTGATGCTGGGGAGGCAGTTGCAGGTGGAGCTGGCATGGGTTCTGCAGGTGGGACTTCAGCTTGGGCTGGAACTGGCCCTGAGGCTGCAAGACTAGAAAAGATCACAAACTGTCCATGTTCCTTCCTCAGGCAAAATCTTCCCATTGACTATCAGAGAGCTCTGTGCATGAAGCCTCCCCAGGAAGTCCTCTCAGAGGCCATCCCTCCCTTGATCCAGTGACTCAGTGTTCCTGGGTCACCCCATCACCATATGACCTCTCTGTGCTCAAAGATCCATCCCTCCCCCATGCCCACAGGCCCATACCCCTGTGATCCTTATTCTTAGGCTCTGTCTCAGTGTGCTCATCTTGCTTCAGCTGGGCGAGGAGAAGTTTGGCAGTGTGATGGACATGGGAGTGGAGCTCCAGCAAGGAGTCAAGGACACAGGATGTGGAGCTGCAGAAAGCAGGTAAGAGGCAGAGTCAGAGGCCTGGCCTTTCCTCCCACACTACCTGCCAAGCAAACATGCAGGGATGGACATATGAGCCTCATGCCCAGTCTGCCTATGTTCCAGACCCACCCTTTCCCTACCCCCAATAGGGCAGTCCTAGCCCAAGCAGCCAAGAGCCTGACAGAAGGCTCAGTGGGAGTCCTTGTTCAGTGGTGTGACCGCCTCTGCCTTCTTTAGGGGAGCCTGACACAGTGTCTCTCTGCCTGTCCCCAGTGTCAGCTTCATGATGAGAGAGTCTGGTGTCTCCTGTGTGGTTGTACTCAAGGGTACAAGGCTGCTGCTCCATAACTGTCTGAGAATTGAGTGACAGTAGGCATGTATTCTGCATTCCCTCTCCTCAGGTTTTAGCTGATGTAGTGCTGTGTTGCCCAGTGTCTGTGCCTCCTCTGGACTCCACTTGCACTGCAGTGAATCCACATCTAGGGAGGAAAAGAGGGCCTTTGTCTACTGTATGTGAGTAATACCTACTCTGATTATGACTGTGTAGACACCAAATATCACTGAAACCCAAGTGGGCAGTGATTGGATCTGCTGTGGATATTGTTTCATGATCAATACCTAGAAAAGTGTCGCACATAGTTTGTCTTCATGTATGTTGGTAAAGATATGTAGCCACCTGCTCTTCCCTGATGTCTCAAAGGGCCCTTTGCATATCCCAAGGTTTCCGCTCTGGTACCACCCTGAAGCCCACAGAGTGACTCTCCAATCTTTAAAATGACCAGAAAAACTTTCCCCAAGTGCAAGGCTCAGTGAGGGGGAGGCACAGTTTCACAGTGGGGATGGATGGAAGATCATCTGTGAGAATCAGCGTGACTGCTGTAGCTGGTCTTCCATGGGGCCAAGGCCACGGTCAACCCTTATGATAGAGACCCCATTCCAACCCACAGCCATGATGTGGGCTTGATTTTCCCAGCACTGCTCTACTCAGAGTTGTAAGCTGAGACTGAGAGGGGCTTTCTCCTTTCCAAGATTGGAGCCATAGTGACCAAGTCCACTGTGCTGCTGAGAGAACTCACCTTCCCACCATCCTCTCATGTAGGGAGGAAATGGAGGACCTTGTGAGGTCCAGGAAGGAGGGCCCGTTGATGGGTCAGCTGTCTAGGAAGGCCTGCCCAGCATTCCTGCCTGTGCTGTCCTCACTGTGCAGACCTCTGCCAGGCTCTGGGCCACCTGATTTCCAATCTGTGAGGGAACAGTGGGAAGATATGGAATTGGGGTCCCACCCATGACTCATCAGGAGGGATTGAGGATTAAGCCTTGATCAAACCCTGAATAGTCCATAGTGGCTCCTACCAGGAGGGCACAGGAGGATCTGGCTTGAAGTGAGCCTCATATTAAAGTGAAAATGTCAGAAGGGACACCTAGAAATACAAGCATTTCAGCCCAGCTTGTTAGCTGAGGAAAGGTTGTGTGTAACTCTGTGCATTAAGAGCAACATCCCATGGGTCCTGAGACCCCTCCCAGGGTAGAGAT
>NW_004624850.1:4242256-4258081 GCF_000247695.1 Heterocephalus glaber | reverse complement strand
TATATATATATATATATGTACAATGTGAACTATAGACGTACAGTATTATTATTTTTATTACAAGAGCCCCACAGAAACCTTAACCAAGATCCTAGAATGCCAGGGGCGCCACCTGCAGGCCTTTCCAATCCGGATGTGCTGGGTCATCACCATGACACTAAGCACCCGAGGCTGAAATGACTTAATTACATAAATTGGTCTCCTGAATTAACACAGCTCTAAACTTAACCATGAATTTTCACATCTGTGACATCAGAATGGTTAAAACTACATGCAAGGATTAAAAGTTATTTATCCAAAATGAATCTGCAAAAATTAAATTTTAAAAATAACTGAATATGGAATATATAGAAAGGAACAGAGCACAGACCAAATAGAAATGCTTAGTTTAAAAACTAGGAAATATAGTTTTAAAGGCAATCTTTAAATATTTAGTTTCTCTGATGATCTTTTTCCTCTTTAATTTTACACATAATCAACTGTTTCATATATGTGTGTATATGTATATAATTTCATATTTCATGTAGTATGAAATACAAATAATTGCTTAATCTTTTCATATTTTCTATCAGAGACAAATGGAACATTTAATACTTTCATACGGTTAATTAGAAGAGAATGGCCTAAAATCTGTGTAAGGAATAGATTGTTCTTTTATGGTGTATAAGAGGTAATTGTAACTTTTCCCAGTGGTGTTTTTTAAGGTCCACCCTACTAAGCCCTCTCTGGCTCCACTGAGAAATTCTACTTGGTATCATCACCTTCCAAAATAAATTAAAACACCACTTAAAAAAACATGCTCTATGAATCAGAAGAAGCCTTGTTTATAAAAAGATCTTACTATTTTATGGTATTCTGGTCTTCCGGGAACAGGGTGAGACATAGTGTGGAGTTGAAGAATGCTGTCCTCAGTTCCTTTTCTCTGGTCAGTGCTTAGAAGTGCATCAGCCTTGATTCTTTCTGAAATGTCTCCTTGCTTTGAGACAGGAATGCTACTTCTGCACACTACTGCTTTCGCTCTTTTGAAATGAAGAGGAAAACAAAATGCAAGCAACAGGACTACTTCATACCTACATAATGGTCACTGATCAAATAACTGCTTCATTTATAATAAGTTGTAATCTAGATCCATAAAATCAAATAGTGTGAAGTCAGACCAGAAGCTCAAAGACACTAAAAGTGCTTTACTCTCAGGGGGTTCAAGAGTGGTATTTTGTTAGCATGCCAACACATTGTTTTAAAATCATGAACAGAAATCTTTACGATCCAAGATAAATCTCACTGTTAGCATTATTTCATCTTATATTGATTGCCTTATGAATTAGAGAGACAGGATCAGCAATCTGCAGGCACCAAATCCTGGATCCAAACCTGATTGGCAAGTCACATGGTCCTTACAATGTTGACTCCCATCTTTTTTGACTGCAGTATTCCAATATACCCAGTGTCCCTTTTCATAATCACTCACCAGCAATTTCAAGGAGTGACGGGATGGGTGATAGTTTCTTACAGAACTCTTCCTCAAGATGTGTGCTGCATACCTTAATAATATATAAAGTTACTGGCAGAGTGAGGCCTTGGGCTTCTTTTGCTAGGCCTGAGATGTTGGGTATCAAAGGCTGTCTTTACTTATGAGGAAGTATAGATATTTAAGTTCAAGGGAGAATTCCCATCTTAACAACTTTAGAGTGCAGGCGATCAAGCCCATTCCAGAAATAGAAGCATAAAACTCAGTTTAAGAAAGTAGTTTCCTATTCTTTACAGTTTGAGACAATCAGCTATATCTGTTCTGTCACATTCTTGCTATAAAGTGACACACCAGTAACTACTTTGAAGAAAGGTATGGCACAGTTGAAAGAGCCTGGGAAGATTGGGAAGGCTAAGGCTCAGTTGCAGGTCTATCCCTTGTTGTCTGTGCGGCTTTGGACTCCACATTTCATTGCTCTATGGCTCAGTTTATACATCTGCAAATTGGCAATAAAAATAATACCAACCTCCCAGAAAATTGAGAGTATGAGAGAGGTAATAGGTGCTGTGAAACATTTTATAATGCACTACATGAAGGCTAATAAATACAGGCTATTCCTGACACTGATGATATGGAACTCTACAGTAATTAAGGCATTTCTATGTGTGCCCATGGTCTGTGACACCATTATCTCAGGGAAACCACTTTACTGACTTCAGTAGCAGATAGATAGCAACTTGTATTTATATAAAATTTACAGCTAATGTGGTTTTCATTCTCTTTTTTATAATTCAAGTACAATCTATGAAATAGTACTATATTCATTGACATTTTAAACAACAGAAATTCATGAAATTAAAACTGAGAAACTTGTTCAAGAATATCTTCATAGTATGCACCAAAGAGTGATTTGAGCTAAGTATGCTGATTCCAATAAAAACAATTTTACAATGCATACATTCAGATTATGTTAAAAGAAAATGCCATCTTATATCTCATTATTAGTAGAGATTTGCAGTACTGATGTTTACATTCATTATGTTGAGTTGGGGCCTATGCTCAACACTTACTTATTCTTTTTTCATCCCATTCCTCTTCCCTCTCTCCTCCATCTCTTGATCTTATTGCTACTTGAAATGACTTATCTCACTACCTCCTCTGACCTAGATTTTATTTTGCTCTTCATTTATATTTTGGGTTTCTCTTATGAAAGAAACCATGCAATATTTAAGCTTGTGTGTCTGATTTATTTCACTTATCATTATGATCTCAGGATGCATCTTTTTTTTAACCTACAAATGACTCAAATTCTTTCTTCTTTATGGATGATTACTACTCCTCTATTTGTAAATATCACATTTTTATCCATTCACTTGTTGATGGACATATCAGCTGATTCCAAGACTTAGCTATTATGAATTGTGGTCCTATAAACACCGGTATGCATGTATCATGAAATGTTGTCTTTAACCTTTGGGGAAGATACCAGAAAAGGGAATAGCTGTGTCACATGGAATTTCTGGTTTAGTTTCTACCTTAGTCTAGTTTTATATTTCTAGTTTAGTGTTTTGAGAAATCTTCATACTGGTTTCCATAGTGGAGGTACCAGTGTGCATTCCAGCAAACAATAATGTAAAAGTGTTCCATTTCCCTCACAGCCTCACCAGAATTTGCTATTATTTGACTTATTGATGATAGCCATTCTTTCTAGAATAAGATGGAATCTCAGTGTTGTGTTAATTTTCATTTCTCTATTGGCCATGATGTTGAACATTTCTTCATGAATTTCTTGGTCATTTGTACTTCTGTGAAGTGTCTATTCATTTTGCTTGCTCATTTTTTGGTTGGACCTTTTATTTGAGGGATTAGTTTTTTAGTTCTTTATATATTTTAAATATTAGCTAATCTGTTTAAGGAGTAGCTGGCAAATTTCTTTTCTCTCTGCAGGCTGTCTCTGCTTTGTTGGATGTTTCTTTAGGTGTGCAAGTATTGTGAGTGGCAAAATGAGGGGTCAGAACTTTGCCCAGTGCAGTGCTTTTTTTCTACTCCTCCTGTTCTTTCCTTCTTCTGGCATCCTTTCCCCATCCATCCATCTCTACTCCTCCCCCTGTTCCCTGACTACTCTCCTTCCAACCACAAACCTGGTCTTGTGCTGGATATGGCTGTCCTGGAGGCTGCTTGGTGCTCCCCCAGTCCCTTTCTGCCTCAGGGAGAAGCCAGTTTTCCAAGGGATGGTTGATCTGTGGTCAAGAGACCAAGATGGAACCAACGTGCTTTGTCCTGGGTCCAGGGCCTGGGCTTAGGGCTACCAGGAACCCCATTTTTTGTATAATTGTGGCTTGGGGAGCTACCAGAACCAGCCCTTCTCATAGGGATGTGGTAGTCAGAACTAAGGCCTTGAGGTCAAGCTGGAGACTCCTGACTGTAGCGCAACCAAGGTACTGGTCCAGCTCTGGGCCCCTGTGTGAGTCAGGCTCATTTGGACAGTTGTGAGGATTAATGTGGATACTCCTGTCTGGCAGGATCCAGGTAGGCACTGAGCATGTGGAATTAGCTTATGGGGAACAGGCAGAATAGGACTTGGCCAAAAAGCCCAGGTTGGGTATGCCAGGGTGTGCAGCTGGGCCCTGAGATCTGGACCACACATTAGCAGAAAGGGAACTAAGGGCACACCAGCCCACCTGGGTCTGGGGACACAAATTTGCCCAATAGGGCCACACATCCATATCCTAGTCCCCAAACCAGATCCTCCCTTGTGCCAAGCATTGTCTAGATTTGTTATAAGGCCTGGAGGTGATGGTGAGGCCTAGTGGTTGCATGTCCCTGGGTCCCTCTGCTGCACAGAGGAGGGACCTTAAGCCACTTGTGTATAATGCACCCATGGGATGTGCCTCTGGCCCAACTCTTGAGTCTCAGGTGAGGTGATCACAACTATAGTCACCAGGATCCCCTCCTGTGCCTGTCTTCCTTCCCTTGGGCTGAAGGCCAGGTACTCTCCAGGATGTCCCTCTTTCTTCAACTGCCTGCCCACTGATGCCAGAGTCACAACACCTAGTCCTCAAGCTCTGAGGCTGTGTGGTAGGAGGGGGAAGTGTGGTAGGAAGGGGAAGCATGTGCAATCAACCAAAGGGCAGGCTGTGATCTGAGAGGTTGTGGAGTGGGGGAGCCACCAGTGTGTTTTCCTCCTAGGCCTCACTGAGGCCGGTGTGGTGATGTGTAGAGCAGGAATCCTTTAAGTCAGCTGTCACTTTTTCTTTCCCACCTCTGTCCTCACCAATGTTTATTGAGAAGCTGTGTGTATCTGGCAGGTTTGGACAGGTATATTTGAAAGCCCTTGCAAAGCCTCTCCCTCCCAGACCTCTTCACACCAGCACAGTCTTCAAAGAGCCTTCGGAAGGTGTGTGGTGCAAAAAGACCAGGGCCTTTCTTGGAGAGAGGAGGTATAGGGGGAGGGGCATCTCCAACTGTCACTTCCAGGCCACCTCTGAGCTTGAATCCTGGACCAGAGAGGAGAGAGCAGTTCCACTCACACTGTTAGAACTGAGGATCAGGGGGCTGAGCAGAGGTCCAAAGGCGGGTAGGGGAGACAGAGGCCTCCTTGAGGAGATTTGCCTGAGCGCTGTGTTCACTTTCTGTTCTGTTACTCAGTCCTC
Source organism: Heterocephalus glaber (assembly GCF_000247695.1). The sequence goes on along the minus strand of NW_004624850.1, from coordinate 4,252,960 downwards.
ACTGGGTGTTGGGAGTGAGGGTTTGCTCGTCTCCCCCAAGGGTGAGCTGCTTCTGGGGATCTTGGGCAGTCAACACACAGCAAGCTTTCTGTGTGTCTGCACTGGGCTGTGCACAGAGCCAAGTGCTATGACATTGCATGCTCCTATGACACCAGGCTTGGCCACAGAGATCCCATCAGCCTATGCTTGGCTTCAGGACATGGGCCGCTCTGTGCCTCAGGCATGCATCTGCCAGAAGGAGCTTTGCCTGCCAGGTAGAGGGTCTCAAATCTTTCTGCCTTTGTCTAATTTGGCTGTTATATCTCTTGCCAAGTGTCAGAACTTTATTTCCTTGTTTGATTGTGGTTATAGTGTTTTATATTATTTTAATTAGTACATGTTTGCAGTACATAATGAATATATTCATAGTGAATTGGTACATTTCATGTATAGAATGAATATTAGCCCCAACCTGGTACATTACAGTTTGGCCTATCAACCATAGATTGCTTTCAAATTTGCTTCTATGGAACAAACAGTCCTGGCCCCAGGCACTGCCACCATGAGGCCCTAATCTAGCTGGATGACCCTTTCTTTATGGCAAGTAAAGTGGGTAGCAGTGCACAGTGTGAGAGCCCAGCAGCATCTGCCCAGGATGGGGTGTGTGTGTGCAGTCAGGGAGGTGGCCCAGGACAGCCCTGTGCATGTCATGAGCTGTGAGACATGTGTGGGGACTGATAAGATTGTTCCTGCAGCTTTCATGGGCACAGGCCTAGGCATGGGGCTGTCTGCAGCTCCTATACCCGGAGAAGGATTCTTGGGGACAGAGCAGGACATGTCTCACTGGGATGGGGTTGTCCTGCTCACTGCCCAGATTGCACTGCTGAAAGGTGGAAAGAAATGAGGTCTCTGCACATCAGGGCAGTGTGGGAGGGAGGTCAGGGCAGAGCCTGTGTTCACCACCCAGACTGGGTGGCCCTGGAATGATGGTCACATAGAGTTTTGTTGGCCTCTTGGGGAGAACCACCCTACTGGTGGAGTCTGCACCACTCACCAGATACCAAATTGACTCAATTCCTCAAGACTGACATTCAGGCATAGCAGTAGATTTCAGAGTTTGTTTTTTCAAACCGGCTCAGTGAAGACTGGTGAGGTGGTGCAGATCTCTAATCCCAGTACAGGCTGAAGCAAGAGTATTAGAAATTCAAGTCCACATTGAGCAAATTAGCTGCTTAGTAATATTATATGAAAAATTAAAAACAAAAATTAAATGGGCTGGTGAAGTAGTTCAGTGAGAAGGACCTAGGTTCAATCCCTAGTACTAACCAATTACTGATTTGTATAGTACCTAGGTCAAGAGGATTCTGCAGTGTCCATGGGGAAAAATTGGACCAATCACCTTTAGAAACCCTCAACCCCTGGTTTCCATGATGCTGTGAGATATCATATTTTAAAAATGAAATTAAATCAAGATCTAAGGAATGTTTGTTCATCACCTAGGAGAAGTGGGACTGTGGTATCCTGGCCCTCTGTCTTCTGAGATTAATGAGTCCCAACCAAGATTAGGTGGCCAAGGAGAAATCTGATTGCACTTATGTGAAAAATGTAGAATAGGTGAATTACAGGGACATGAGATGATTGGTGGCCAGGAACAAGCAGCAGGGAAGGGGAGGAACCACTCAGGATAAAGCACTAAGGAAAATGCTCTGGACCTGGACAGAGGCATCAGATGCACAACACTGAGAAGGCACTTCATGCCACCAAGCTGATCATTTTAAACAACATCAAAATCTTAACTTTTATTTTAAAATAACTCTTGTCATTTAGATAAATCTAGAAAATAAGAGCAAAAGTAAAGAACAAAACATGAGCAACAGTAGTGGAGGGGAATGGCAGGTGTGGGGCAGGAGCTGGCCCCAAGGGGAGGTCAGGAGCTGACACCTGCTGAGGAGCCACCATTTGCCCCAGCTGTGCAGCTGGAGGAGAAGGGGTTCCTGGCGCTCACTCTGGCTGTGATGCTGGGGAGGCAGTTGCAGGTGGAGCTGGCATGGGTTCTGCAGGTGGGACTTCAGCTTGGGCTGGAACTGGCCCTGAGGCTGCAAGACTAGAAAAGATCACAAACTGTCCATGTTCCTTCCTCAGGCAAAATCTTCCCATTGACTATCAGAGAGCTCTGTGCATGAAGCCTCCCCAGGAAGTCCTCTCAGAGGCCATCCCTCCCTTGATCCAGTGACTCAGTGTTCCTGGGTCACCCCATCACCATATGACCTCTCTGTGCTCAAAGATCCATCCCTCCCCCATGCCCACAGGCCCATACCCCTGTGATCCTTATTCTTAGGCTCTGTCTCAGTGTGCTCATCTTGCTTCAGCTGGGCGAGGAGAAGTTTGGCAGTGTGATGGACATGGGAGTGGAGCTCCAGCAAGGAGTCAAGGACACAGGATGTGGAGCTGCAGAAAGCAGGTAAGAGGCAGAGTCAGAGGCCTGGCCTTTCCTCCCACACTACCTGCCAAGCAAACATGCAGGGATGGACATATGAGCCTCATGCCCAGTCTGCCTATGTTCCAGACCCACCCTTTCCCTACCCCCAATAGGGCAGTCCTAGCCCAAGCAGCCAAGAGCCTGACAGAAGGCTCAGTGGGAGTCCTTGTTCAGTGGTGTGACCGCCTCTGCCTTCTTTAGGGGAGCCTGACACAGTGTCTCTCTGCCTGTCCCCAGTGTCAGCTTCATGATGAGAGAGTCTGGTGTCTCCTGTGTGGTTGTACTCAAGGGTACAAGGCTGCTGCTCCATAACTGTCTGAGAATTGAGTGACAGTAGGCATGTATTCTGCATTCCCTCTCCTCAGGTTTTAGCTGATGTAGTGCTGTGTTGCCCAGTGTCTGTGCCTCCTCTGGACTCCACTTGCACTGCAGTGAATCCACATCTAGGGAGGAAAAGAGGGCCTTTGTCTACTGTATGTGAGTAATACCTACTCTGATTATGACTGTGTAGACACCAAATATCACTGAAACCCAAGTGGGCAGTGATTGGATCTGCTGTGGATATTGTTTCATGATCAATACCTAGAAAAGTGTCGCACATAGTTTGTCTTCATGTATGTTGGTAAAGATATGTAGCCACCTGCTCTTCCCTGATGTCTCAAAGGGCCCTTTGCATATCCCAAGGTTTCCGCTCTGGTACCACCCTGAAGCCCACAGAGTGACTCTCCAATCTTTAAAATGACCAGAAAAACTTTCCCCAAGTGCAAGGCTCAGTGAGGGGGAGGCACAGTTTCACAGTGGGGATGGATGGAAGATCATCTGTGAGAATCAGCGTGACTGCTGTAGCTGGTCTTCCATGGGGCCAAGGCCACGGTCAACCCTTATGATAGAGACCCCATTCCAACCCACAGCCATGATGTGGGCTTGATTTTCCCAGCACTGCTCTACTCAGAGTTGTAAGCTGAGACTGAGAGGGGCTTTCTCCTTTCCAAGATTGGAGCCATAGTGACCAAGTCCACTGTGCTGCTGAGAGAACTCACCTTCCCACCATCCTCTCATGTAGGGAGGAAATGGAGGACCTTGTGAGGTCCAGGAAGGAGGGCCCGTTGATGGGTCAGCTGTCTAGGAAGGCCTGCCCAGCATTCCTGCCTGTGCTGTCCTCACTGTGCAGACCTCTGCCAGGCTCTGGGCCACCTGATTTCCAATCTGTGAGGGAACAGTGGGAAGATATGGAATTGGGGTCCCACCCATGACTCATCAGGAGGGATTGAGGATTAAGCCTTGATCAAACCCTGAATAGTCCATAGTGGCTCCTACCAGGAGGGCACAGGAGGATCTGGCTTGAAGTGAGCCTCATATTAAAGTGAAAATGTCAGAAGGGACACCTAGAAATACAAGCATTTCAGCCCAGCTTGTTAGCTGAGGAAAGGTTGTGTGTAACTCTGTGCATTAAGAGCAACATCCCATGGGTCCTGAGACCCCTCCCAGGGTAGAGATGAGGAATCGGCCACATGGGTGCCTGGGCCAGGAGTTACAGTGAGGTGAAATGGCTGAATGGAATCATGGCAGGATTGAAGTGACACCTTGTCCACATCCCTTTCTTGGGTCTCCTCCAGCATGTGGATGGTGACCTTGCCCCTGGCCAAGGTGGAGGCTGAGCAGAGAGGATGTGGATCTTGGTGACATGGGACCCAGGTACCTTTGGGAGCAGGACCCTGGCCCACTGTTACCAAGCCCTGCAGGCAGGAGGTGAAGGTGTTGTCTGTCCTCGAGGGGCCTCTCTGTCCCCCTGTGGCATCAGGACAGTGTCCCCTCTGCTCACACACACCCTGGGCCTGAGCTGGCCCCTGTTGTTATTTTGGCCCAGTGTCTGTCACAGGCACATGGCACACAAGCCCCAGTGACAGCTCCAGCCTGATGTCCTGATGTCCCATGTGCAGTTGTGGTGGGACAGTGTCCCGCAGCTGGCAGGACACATGGGGCTCTGCCTTGTCACAGCTTTGCTGATTTTGCCCCATGTAACCCTGTGCTCCCCAAACACAAACAGCTCTGTCACAGGCTTCTACCCCAGGAGGACAGGAGATGGCTCCGGAGGCTGTGGATCATTCCTGAGCAGTGGCTTTCTCCTGCCAGCCCTGTCATGGGTGAGATGTGACAGGATCCTGGGCTCCCAGCCTCCCAGCACCTGCTCCTGCCCAGGAAGAGCTTCTCCCCTGACCCTGTCCTCCCACCCCCACACAGAGGGTGGGAGTGGTGCAGGGGACTCACAGTGGTGGGCAGGCCTAAATGTTCTTGTCCTGGACTCGGTGTCTCAGAGCGCCTGGTGGCCAGGCCGAGGGAGGCCTGCCCTGGGCTCCCTCTCATCTCAGGCCCCGAGGTCTCTGGGTGTGGTGAGACCTGCCCTGTGCTGCCCATGACTGGGCGGTTCCTGGTGAGTGGCCTGCAGTGTCTGGCCTTAGTCATCCGTCCTCTCACTCATTCCCAAGTGCTTTTCCTGTGCAGGGTCCTGAGGCTGAGGCCTGGGGCCTGGGAAAGCAGCACAGCATGTTCACTGCTAACTCTCCTTAGCTAAGTGACTGTTAGGCAGCCTTGGTGAGACTGTGGTGCCCGGTGACTCCAGTCTTCAAGGTTCTGTTGGGACCTGTCACCGAGGAAGTGAGGTCATGTGCTGGGGTGCATAAGGGGAGCCTCCTCTCTGATGGAAAGTCCCTATGTTCCCCCTCCTTTTTTTTCACTTTGTTTGAGAAATATACTATTTTCTTTCATGTATATGTAATTCCAGAAGTATTTCAGAGTCATGGAGCTTTTTGAAAAATTAATTTTATTGGTACCTTTTAGACATACGTAATTATCACAGTCATCATAGTGAATATGAACCTGTGCATGGTATATCCTGATTCCTTTTTCCCTTTCTCTCCCCTCTCTTAAACCCTTGTTCCCCTCATTTATAAACGCTTTATTCCCATTTTTTCTTATTTTCTTTTTTCTTGTCCCTTATTTGATTTCCCCCGCCACCTCCCTTTTTGCCCTTTTCTATTTGAATATGTTCTTCCTATTTCTCAATATCCATTATGCATTTTGGACTTTATTTACCCTTTTGGTTTCTCACAGCAGAGAAACAACTCAATATTTTAGAATGTGTGTCGGATTTATTTCACTTAAGCCTATGTTCTCAAGGTCCATGTATTTACCTAGAAATCATCAAGTTTATCTTTTTTTATGGCTGAGTAACACTCCATTGTATAAAAGAAAAACCCATATCTTCTTTACTCTGCTCCTGGGGACATTTGCTCTGTTTCCAATATTTAGACATTACATATTGTGCTGCTATAACATGGATGTGCATATACCTCAGGTGTGTAAAGCCTTTAATTGTTTTTGGAAGATACACCCCATCCTTTTCATAGTGGAAAACATCTGAATGCTACTTTAAAACAGTAATAAAAACCTAGGGAAAGGGGCCGGGGATTTAGCTCAGTGGTTTCACCACTTGCTGCACAAGTGCAAGGACCCAAGTTTGATACCTGGTAGCAAAAAACAAAACAAAACAAAACAAAACAAAAACCTAGAGAAGCTGTCTGAGTTGTTAGAATCTGATGAACTTCAAGTATTATTGCAACAAATATGGGGATGCTCCAGAGGCAGCAGACACAGTGGTAAGTGTGATTTTCCATCCAAAGGATTCATTCTCTCTCAAGACACAGGGCTCAGGGTCATCGCTTAAAGATCTGTTAGATTTCAGGAGGATTTTCTTTCCTGGGTTGCCTTCGGTTTCATTTCAATTCAAATAGTGACTATGGAGATGTTCCACAAATGTCCATAGCAATTTTCCCTAAAGGATAAAATAGTTTCAAATTACAACACCTGGATTAACCATACAGGTCTTCTTCAAGCAGGAAACCATGCTGTGTTCTCAGTGTGCTGCTTTTTGTCAGGGGTGGAGCCATCCCAGGTCATTGTGTGTTTGGGGCACAAATTGTTCCTCATCCATCTGCTGATGGCCATTTGTTCTGCTTCCAGTGTTGACTTAAAAGTGGCTGCAGTGAGCATTCTTACACACCTGCTTTGTATGGTATAGACTTTCATTTTTGAGGAGAGGCACTTAGATATCTTGATCATAGTGCTGGTGTAAGTTGAATTTGAAAATCATTAAAGTGTGTCTCTAAGTCCTTGTTGTAAGCCAAGCTTGAGGGGCTTTTTGTTGGTGATATGCTTCATTTTCTTTGCTCGTTTTTGGTGAGGATTGTGAAAATGTCCTTCAATTTTCAGTGTTTTCTGATTTGATTTTGTATAATCAGCATGAGAATAAGCTGTTTGAATTACATAAATTCAATATTTTTGTTGAGGGGAAAAGTTAAAAAGAAAAATATAAACATCACCTATAATTTCACCAACTCAAAGCTTTTACAGTTTATTTTGCATGTGTGCCTCAGTCAACACACCTTGCATGGGATTTACCATCAAGGAGACATTGGTCTACTGTCAGGTATTTTCATTGGTTCAGATGTTTATTTTTAACGTTTTAAATCATATGGCTACATATATTCTACAAAATATATCTTATGGCATCTGAATATCTGATGATGATGAGAATTTGATCATATATAACTTTTTCTAATTTTCATTTTAGTGCTATAATTTGAATTAGGGACTTCACATTGAGCTATATTTTCAGACTGTTTTAAATACTGTTTTTCTTTTTTTCTTTTTTTTTTTTTTGAGGCAGGCTCTAAATAATTCTCTAGTTGATCCTGGCTGGGTGGATATTTGTGGACCTCCTTCTGCAACTTCCCAGAGAGCTGGGATTGCAGGTGTATAATATCCTTACTTAGTGTCTGACAATAATTGGGCATGTGTACAGGGTATGATGTGCTGTTTTGATCCACAGCTCCACTATAGACAGATCCAATGTAGTTAGTGTACACACCACCTTACTAACCTACATTTCATTTTACAATGAATGGGATGAAAAATCCCACTGCTTAGGAAGTTTGAAATATGCACTGCATATTAGCAGTGATCTCCATGCATGTGAGTAGTTCACTAAAGATTTCTTCCCCGTTGTGACTCAGAGATTTTAACCCTTGTAGAACATCCCCCTTTTCCCTCTCCCTCCTGGAATTTGATCAGTTTTTAAGTCAAACTATCCAAGAAAGTTATGAAGGCTCAAGCTGCTTGGAGCATGTTATCCTTCAAAGATGAAGCCAACAGTCACACAGAACTCTGCTCCCCACAGTCCCTACCAGGATTTTTTTTTCTAATATCTGGGGATTGAATTCAGAACCCTTGATCTTAGCTACATATCTTCCATTTTAAAATTTTAAAAAGATTTTTTTCCTTAAGTGGCTCAGTTGCTTAGTCTATAACTTGTAGTCCTCCTGCTTCAGCCTCCCAGAGGACTGTGGTTACAGGCAATAGTACCACAACTGGCTTCTTCACAACTTTGTTAACAACTCATTGACTGAGCAAGGAATGGAGATGAATGCCTGTAATTCCTGCATGCAGGAGGTTAAGACATCAGGTTCACTGAGAAATTATTTCTGATTTGATTTTTTTCTAGAGCCTCGTTCATCTGTTTTGTTACTTCCTCTGTTTCTACTTCAGAGCATCCAGGTGGGTGGCTGATTGTTCCACCTTATTGCCCCCTGCATTTGCCTTTGATTAGCTGAAAGTCTGGGGTTGGATCTTGTTTAAGTGCCTTCTCATTTTCAATTTTTTTGGTTTAATTTAATTTCTGGGTTGATGCTTGTAAAATTATTTTTATTTCTTTAATTATATGCTGACATTCATTATTGGGAATTTGTACCTTTAGAAAATATATCTTGGTTCTTTTTTTCCCACATTCTCCCACCCTCCCTTCAACCCTTTCACCCCTATTTACAAAGACTTTACTTTGAATTTTTCTTTTTCTCATATTTATTCCTTTCCCTTCTTTCTTTCCCCATCCCTCCTTCTTTTCTCTTTTCTTTCCCCTTTGGGCCTTTTCTTCTTATTTCACATTATCTATTATACATTTTGATTCTTATTTACACTATCAGTTTCTCACAGTAGAGAAACTATTTGATATTTACACATGTGTCATATTTATTTCACTTAAGAGTATGTCCTCAATGTGCATCCATTCAGCTATAAAAGTCTCCAGTTTCTCATTCTTTATTGTTGAATAGTACTCCATTTCATAATAAAACCACATTTTCTTTACCCAGTGTCCAGTTGATGGGCAATTGGGCTGTTTCCAAGTTTTAGCTATTACATACTGTGCCACTATGTGATTCTTTTAGTCCTTTTGGGAAGATACCCTGCAGGGGAATAGCTCTGTCAAATGCGACCTCTAATCCTAATTTTTCAGGTATCTTCATGTTGATTTCCACAGTGGTGACAACAGTCTACACCAACAGTGGTGAAGGGTTCCTTTTCCCCACAGCCCCACCATCATTTGTTAGTGGTTGATTTCTTGATAGTAGCCATTCTTTCTGGAGTGAGGTGGAATGTCAGTGTTGTTTTCATTTGCATCTCTTGAATGACCAGTGATGTTGAACATTGTTTTGTATATTTATCTGCTATTTCTACATCTTTGTCTCAGAAATGTCTGTTTGTTTCAGATGCCCATTTTTGGATTGGGTCTTTAAATTTGAGAGGTCTGATTTTTTAAAATTCTTTATAGATTCGAGATAGTAGACCTTTGTCTGAGAGACCGCTGGTTAAAATATTTTCCCACATGGTGGGCTGTCTCTTCATGCTGTTGGTGGTTTCTCTTGCTGTGCATAAGCTTTGTAGTAATATGAGATCCCACGTATTGATTCTTTTTCCTAGTTCACTTTAAACTGAGGTTTTGTTCATGAAATCTTTTCCTACACTAATGTCTTCAAGAATTCTACCTAATGTCTCTCACAGCTGGTTTAGTGTTTCTGTTTTAATATTTATATCTTTAATCCATTTTGTTTTCAGTTTAGTGCATGGTGAGAGATATAGGTCTATTTTTCTTTGGCAAGTTGAAACCCAATATTTCCAGCACCATTTATTAAAGAGGGTATTTTTCCTCCATGGAGGGTATTCGACTCCTTTGTCAAAGATGAAGTGGTTGGAGTATGTCTGGAGTTATTTCTGCATCTTCTAATCTGTTCCACTGCTCCTCAGGTCTGTTTCTTTCCCAGTATCATGCTGTTTCTATCAAAGTAGCTTTGTATTATAGTTTCAAATTGGGGATTGTGATACCCCCTACCTTGTCTTTGTTGTCTAGGGTTGCTTTTGCTATTCTAGATCTCTTCTTGTTCCAAACAAATTTTTGGATTGTTTTCTCAAGTTCTATGAAGAATGCTAGTGGAATTTCAATTGGGATTGCATTGAATCTATATAGCAGTTTTGGAAGTATGGCCACTCTCCCTATATTTGTTCTTCATACCCAGGAGCAATAGATGCCTTTCCAATTTCTGATATCCTCTTTGATCACTGATCACTTTTTTCAGAGTGCTATAGTTTTCAGAGGAAAGTCTTTGTTTTCTTTTGTTAGGTTGATTTCTAGGTATTTCATTTTTTTGGAAGCTATTGTGAAAGGAGTCCTTTCTCTTGTTCCTCTCTCAGGGAGTCTGTTTTTCAGGTACAGGAAGGCTATTGCTTTTTGTATTCACCATGTATCCAGCTACTCTACTAAATTTGGTTATAAGTCTAGAAGACTTTTGGTGGAGTTCTTGGTGTCCTCTATATAGAGTATAATGTCATCTCTAAATAATGACAATTTGACTTCTTGGATTCCTATCTTTATTCCTTATATTTCTTTCTCTTGTCTAATTGCTCTAGCTAATGTTTCCAGGACTATGTTGAACAGGAGTAGTGATAATGGACACCCTTGTCTTGTTCCTGATTTTAACATGAAGAATTTCAGTTTTTGACCATTTAGTAGGAAATTGGCTGTTAGTTTTTCATAGATGTCTTTTTATCAGATTGAGATAGAGACTGTCTATTCCAATTTTCCAATAGGTTTTTTTTTTTGTCACAAATGGGTGTTGGATTTTGTCAAATGATTTTTCTGCATCTATTGATATGATCATGTGGTTTTTGTCTTTGGCTCTATTAATATAGTGTATTATATGTATCGATATGTGTATGGTGAAGCATCTCTGCATCCCTAGGATGAATCCCACTTGATCAGGGTGTATGATCTTCTTGATGATCTTCTGCATTCTGGTTGCCAGTATCTTATTAAGGATTTTTGCATCTATGTTCATTAGTGAGATTGGCCTATAGTT
>NW_004624850.1:4170950-4239895 GCF_000247695.1 Heterocephalus glaber | reverse complement strand
TGTTATGTGAGAAATTATTTCTGATTTCATTTTTTCCAGATCCCCTTTTGTTGCCAGTTCAGTGGGTCCAGGTGGTTGAATATCAGAGTGTTCCATCTCATTTCTCTTTGGGGTTACTGTAGGTGATCTGGAAGTCTGGTTTTAAGATTTTTTTAAGTTTTTTCTCATTTCGACTGAGAGTTGGGGGTGGTGCTGTTGGCACCTGTGCAGTTCACCTCCTCTGAGCTGGGAGAGGTGGGACAGGGTCCAGGAGCTGCAGTAGGGATGGTCACTGGGAAGCTCCTTTCTCTGGGCCAGGAGTGGCAGGACAGAAGGCAGCCCAAAAGCCCTTTCTTCAGGGCTAAGAGCAGTGAGAGTGATGGTGGCCAGAAAGCCCCATCCTCTGGACCAGGAGCAGTGGAATGGCAGCTCAGAAGCCCCTACCTCTGGGAGTGGTGGGATGGATGGTGGCCCAGAAGCCCCTTCCTCTGGGCCCAGAGTAGTGGGACAGACCTTTTTATTATTTCTACAACATAAGAGAGCATGTGAACTGATACTTCACAGAGGAAGAAATACAAATGGTCAATAGATATGTGAAAAATGCTTGACATCTCTGGCCACAGAGAAATGCAAATTAAAGTCTTTGTGAATAGGGAGGGGTGAAGGCGTTGAAGGGAGGGCAGGGGGATGGTGTAAAACAAGAACCAAGAAATATCACATAAAGGTACAAATTTCCAATGATGAACATCATCATATTGTATACCTAAAATGTGCCAATATACTTAATGAATAAAAACATTGTGAAAAGTAAAAAAACACTAGGATTCCATCTTACTCCAGAAAGAATGACAGTCATTAGGAAAACAAACCATAACCAACCCTAGCATGGCTGTGGTGAAAACAATGAACCCTCCTACATTGTTGGTGGGAATGTAAACTAGTACAAATGTTATGGACATCAGTATGGTGATTTCTCAAAGAACTGAAATTAGAAATTCCAAATGACCCAGCTATGCCCCTGCTAGATATCTTCCCAAAACACCTTAAATCATCCTTCTAGAGTGATCCATGCATGCCAATGTTTATAGCAGTACAATTTATAATACCTAAATTGTGGAAGCAGATCATTGGGTAAAGTAAATGTGATATCTGTATATAATGGAAATGTACTTGGCTACAAAGAGTCACATATTTGAGACATTTGTTGGAAAGAAATGCACCTAGAAAACAATGTTGAGCGAGATCAACCAGACAGACAAGCTTAAATACCATATGGTATCTGTCATTTAAATCAGGCAAAGTACAAAGAAAATGATACAGTACAGATAGAAAGAACAAGGGCATGGATATCTTGCAATAAGGAAATGCTCCAAGGGAAACAGGGCAAGGAGTGAGGAGGGGAGGAAGGGGAAATAAGAATAAATTTATGCCATATACAGGAACCTAATAATCCCAATTAATGTAAGCACTATATACCTGTTATGGCTTGTTTCTAGATGTCCCCCCAAAGCCTCATGAGGTGCTCTGGGGAGGAACTTTTCAGAGGTGGCTGGATCTAGAGTATGTAATGCTGAGATCAAGGGTGTATGATTACTACCCCTTGGCTAGTAGCAGACTGCCCCAGAGCCTCAATACCTGCTGTAAAATGATGAGCATGCTCTTCATGCTCTGCCTATCTGCTCCCTGTTCCCTTCCATTTCTCAGTGCCCCCATCTCTTCCCCTGGGAAATCTTGCAGAGCCGAGTGCACATCACATTCCTGTATGTGATCACAGATCTTTGCTCACAGCATCTATGTGAATTTATAATGATCATTTTTTGTCTTCCCCACTAGACTTGAAGGTAAACAACAGCAGGGGTCTCATGTATTTTATCTGCAGGGCTTAGTATAGTGTGTTTCACATTGTGGGCACTCAATGTACATTTGTTCAGTCCATGAAGAACTGAATGTGCAAATGGAAATTTCTTTATATATAAAAGGTGGTCCTATATTTTATTTCTGTCTTCTTTCTCCCTGATACAGATACTGTTAGGAGGCTGAAAATCTGGGGTGTATTTTATTTATATAATAAATTCATAGAACTGCAAAATATGTAGAAGAAACACTGAAAATAAAAGTAGTAGACTATAAAAAGGGCTATCAGAAACTAAAGAACAAAATCACAGTACATGAAAAAGTAGAACAGATGAGAGAACTCTGCAATTCAAAGTATAACATCCTAGTTTTAATGAAATGTTTGGACAACTTATTTCAAACTGCAGATAGATAGGGGCATTTTTATTATTCTTTACTAAATTTTGAGGGCTTTCAGGGAAGGATACTTCTTGGAAATAAAATGACACCGTGTTCATGATGAATACTTCTAATAATTAAATGTGTATTTTTCAAATCATAATTTTGATTTAATAACTATAGAAGCCCACCATATAGAAATTTTACTATTTATTGAATAGAATTGTGAGGTTTAAAAAATGATTACATTTGTATTACAATTAGTGCTGAAAGGCACATCTGTTATGTAAATTATTTCTTACATTACTAATTTTTCACTTTGAATAAAGTTTTAAATTTTGCATTCAATTTGAATAATTTGGTTAAAGTATAGGAATTTTAAAATATATTTTTGATTGGTATTTCTAAATTGTTTTCAATCAGTTTATAGTAATATAGAGTTCTACCAACAGAATATGAAATGGTCATTTTTGTAGCCTAGAAAAACCTTCAAAATATTTATACAGTTTTATCTCTGTGTGCATATGTGTGTGTGTGTGTGTGTGTGTGTGTGTGTGCAGTGAGAAAGAGCAATGCCAGGACCTCCTATACCTTGTAAGGCAAAAACCTTATAACTCAGTGAGAATCCCCAGCTCCTGATTTATTCTTAACATATACAAAATAAAAAGTAAAATGGAAAGTGATCACTGATAAGTTTATTCAATATTTCTCTTTCATATGTAGATAAAATTAATTCAGATTTCTATGTTGAAAAAATACATTATTTTTCTCATTTCATTATTCAATCCTGTCTTGTACTAAATGGTATTTTAAAATTATTTATAAACTGTAAAACAATGTAGAACATAACCTGAAAGTTTTAAAATAAATATGAAAGATGTGATTTATAGGTATTAGACTCCTTAGTCTCCTCTTGGATTAAAATAATTTCTAAATGTATGCTATGTGTAAGACATCTGAAGATGCTATCTTATACTGTAAAGCATTTTCAGATACCTATACTGTTTCAGGAACACAAAATTTTACATATTGTGAATTTATAAACTTGTGAAAAATCATTTTTAAAACTGGTATATACTTACAATGGCTAACATCTATATTTGTTTTGAAGAATTGGTATACACACATACTTTCTGCCTCTAAACTTCTGCTGATGCCCCTCGCTCCAGACCCAGAGACCTTGGGCCCTAGGATGAGAGAGAGCCCAGGGCAGGAAATCCCAGGGCTTTGGGAGGCTGAAGAAAGAGGACCACAGATTTAGGCCCAGCCAGGGTCAAATAGTGAATTAGACCCTGCCTCAAAACAAAAAAGATGAGAAAAACAAAATTTAAAATGATGTTGGAATAGAACTTAATGATAAGTCCCAGACTCAAATTCTAGTACAAAAAAAATTAGGAAAAAAAAAGAAGGATCAAATTTTTCCAACTAAGATATCCAGATGCTGAGAGGATATATGTAGTAGCATATTTGCAGCCATCTCATTTAAATGGTTAAAAATTGAAATTTGAACAAATGCAAATACCTGCCAGTATCCCAGTGTCTACATGATGGTCAATCCCATGCAAGATGTGTTGACTAAGGCACACATGCAAGAGGAACTGCAAAAGCTTTCACTTCCTGAAATTATACGTGATTTTCATATTTTTCTTTTTAATTTTTCTCCACTATGGAAATACTGAATTTATGTAATATAAACAGCATGTTCTCAGGCTGATTATACAAAATCAAGTTAGAAAACAACGATAATTCAAGGATATACACTCGCAATCCATACCAAAAACCAAGACACAAACAAAATAACAAAAACAAAATCCTCAAGCTTGGCTTGCGACAAGTACTTCAAAATGCATTTTAATGATTTTAACATTAAAAGAACATCAGCAGTATGATTGAACAATTTCACATCTAAGTATCTCCCCCAAGAAATGACAGTCTATGCCATACAAGTAGGTGTGTAAGAATGGTCACAGTGACCTCACTTTTCAGTCAACACTGGAAACAAAACAATGGCCATCAACAGATGGATGAGGAGCAATTCCTGCCCCATCCACACAATAGGCTGTGAGGGCTTCACCACTGACAAGAAGCAGCACACGGGAAACTCACCATGGTTTTCTGCCTGAAGAAGACCTGCAGAAAATATATATACTGAATGGTTACAGCTCCACATCCTCTAGAAAGGGCAAATCCAGTGGTCAGCATGGGATGGAGGGACAGGAGGGGATAGCAGTGGACACAGGAAAAATTCCCCAATGATATGTGAAAGTGCTCTGCATCACCATTGGGGCGATGATCTCCAGGGCCTCACAAAGACTGTACCTTGCAGTCACCACCTGCTGTCCCTTCTCTCTAGGTCACAGTACTGAACACTGCACTTTGTGATAGAGTTCAGTGTCTGAGTGTCAGTACCTCTAAATGTGCAGCTGAAAGTTACAACCTCCTATGAATCTTCCATGCCTGACCATCCAGGGGATATTTCAAATGTTTTTAATTTTTAAAGAAAGCAATTATAGATATTTGTGGAACATCTCTACAGTCAATGTTTGAATTGAAATAAAACTTAAGGCAACCCAGAAAAGAAAATCCCCCTGAAATATAACAGATCTCTAAGTAATGACCCTGTGTACTGTGTCTTGAGAGAGAATGAATCCTTTGCATAGAAAATCACACTCCCCACCATGCCTGCTGCATCGGAAGCATCTACATATTTCTTGCAATAAAACTTGAAGGTTGTCAACCTGTAACATTACAAACAACTTTTCTAGTTTCTCATTGCTGTTTTCAAGGAGCATTCAAATTTCTTCCACTATGGAAAGCATGGGGGGTATCTTCCCAAAATAATGAATAGCTTTACACGACAGCAATGTATGCACATCCATGTTATAGCAGCACATTATGTAATGGCTAAATTGTGAAAATAGCACAAATCCCCATCAAAAGTGTAGCAATTAAAAAGGATATAGTGTTTCTTTTTTATAAAATGGAATATTTATCAGCAACAGAAAAGGATAAGCTTGAGGCCTTATGCACGTTGAGACCATAGACTTTATTGAAATTAAACAGACACACATTTTCAAAAGGGTAAAAAGGTCCAAAATGTATAATAGATATTGGGAAATAGAAAATGTCCAAATAGAAAAGGGAACGAGGGAGGTGGGAGGGGAAAATTAAATGAGGGACAAGGAAAAAAGAATAGAAAGAAAAAATGGAAGCAAACATTTTGTACATAATGAGAAGAGTTAAAGAGAGGGTAGTGGACTGGGCAAAAAGGAATTATAATATATCACGTAGCGATCCACATTCACTATGATGACTGTGATCAGTATGTAGATGTCAAATGTACCAATAATATTAATTTTTTTAAAAGCTCTATAACTGTAAAATACTTTTGGAATGATATATACATGAAACAAAACAGTACATTTTTCTGTCAAAATAAAAATAAAGGGGCCATAGAGTCTTCTTACCAGAAGAGGAAGCTCATCCTATGGACCCCAGCACATGACCTCAATTCCTTGGCGACATGTCCCAACAGAACTTGGAACCCTGGAGTCACCAGGCACTACAGTCTCACCAAGGCTGCCTAACAGTCACTTGGCTGGAGATGGTTGTCAGTGAACATGCTGTGCTGCTTTCCCAGGCCTCGAGGCCCCAGCCTCAGGACCCTGCACAGGGGATGGATGACTAAGTTCAGATGCTTCAGGCTATAAATGCTTCAGGATAAAAATTTATCATTTTTTATAACTGAGTAGCACTCCATTTTATTTTTTAAAATCCCACATTTTCTTTCTAAGCCTCCAGTTGATGGGCAATTGTGATGCTTCCAAGTTTTAGCTATTACAAATTGTATTGCTCTGAACATAGGTACACATATATCACTGTGGTATGATTCTTTTAATTCTTTGGGGAAGATACCCAGCTGAGGAATAGCTGGGTCAAATGGGACTTTCAATCCTAGTTTTCTGAGGTATCTCCATGCTGATTTCCACTGTCAGTTTAAAAAAAACCCTGAAATCAACCACTATGCCTAGGTATCAACCTTTAGGACTGGGGTCAATTTATTAGCTCTGGTGAGGGGTGTGGTCTCTGCCAGCGGGGTGCTCCTCCCTGAGAGGCCACCAGGGCCTCACAGCGTGCATGGTGACTGCAGACTTTGCCCTGACCTCCCTCCCACACTCCCCTGATGTGCAGAGGCCCCACATCTTTCTCACCTTTGAGCATTCAGCTGGGCAGGGAGCAGGACAAGCCCATCCCAGTGAGACTTGTCCTGCTGTATCCCCAAGAATCCTTCCCAAGGAGTAGGAGCTGCACACAGCCCCATGCCTAAGCCTGTGCTCGTGAAAACTGTATGAACCATCTTATCAGTCTCCATACATAGCCCACAGTTCATGACCTGCACTGGGCTGTCCTGGGCTCCCTCCCTGACTGCACACCCTCACCCCATCCTGGCCCGGACCGCCTCTATGGTACCTGGTGCACCCCAGGCCTCTCCTCCCTTGGCAGACCCCTCTGACTTTAGTGAGACCCCCTTCCATCCTCTGGGATCCCACACCAGGCCCCCTCCCCCAGCTCTGGGCCTCTGAGATCTGGGCCTGGCCCACCCCACCCCCCACCTCCAGCTACCTCTGTGCAGCTTTGCTCTGTCCCTGTGCCTCTTGTGCTCATGGCCTAGGCTCTTGACCCTCTCCCACTGCAGAGACAGGTGCTCCTTCTGAGGGTAGGGCAGCGCCAGCCCCAGGAGCAGGGCCTTGTCCCACAGGCCTGCAAGGCTCTTCCCAAGCAGCCTAGAGGTGGCAGCCACAGCCCCAGGCAAACTGGTGCCCCTTTCTTTTTTGCCCAGGCTTTGCCAGTGGTGGTGACTGGCCTGGGGCGTCCAAAGTGTAGGGCCCTGGGGGTCGATGTGGTTCTCAGTTGGGGTCCAGAGAGGAGATCCAGGTGTGAGGGAGCTGGCCAGGCTCAGCTCCAGGAGCATAAGGAGGACAAGCAGCTGCATAGGGGCACTATGGAGTGTGGGCCCCACCATGGCTCCTTCCTGCAAGAGAGGCAGCGCTGAGCAGTGGACCCCAAAGCCCCCACATCCTGCATCCCAGGGTCGTGCCTCATTTTTCCCAGCAGGGCTGAACAGTGCCATTTGGCAATGCCTGAGACATTTTTTCAGGCACAGTGATAAATGCTCATAACCCAGGCACACTGGAGGCTGAAGCAAGAGGATGGCTGTAAGTCGGAGGCCAGCCTGAACTACATAAGGAGATCCTGTCTCAAAAAACAAAAAACAAACAAAACTAGGGATAATGCTGGATGTAGTGGCATACACCTGCCACCCCAACTACACTAGGCTGAGGCAGAAGGATCACAAGTTCAAGGCCAGACTAGGCAATTTAGCCAGAGTCTGTCTCAAAATAAAAATAGAAAAGGAGTAGGGATGGAGCTCCATGGTAGAGTGTCCCACAGTTCCACTCCCAGTTCTACACCAAACAAACACCTCCCAAACCTGAGGGGGTGCCAATGGCATCCCAAAGGGCAGAGGCCAGGGTGCTGCTGATCCCCCACATTGCCCAGGACAGCACCAGAGGGTTCCAGACATGCAGCAGAGCTGAGGCAGAGCCCTTGGCTGACATCACAGAAGCACCATGTATGGAATCACTCTGTGCCCAAATCTCGCCCTTTGCCAAGGCCCCGGCACCAAGCCAAGACCCCTCCACAACCCAGGCTTGGAAATCCATCTCCAGTGGCTGCAAAACTCCCCAGGGGCCGAAGCCAAGGGGGTGAAGTCATACCTTGTAAGTGGGCTGGGTGTCCCTCTTACCCCCATGGCTGTTCCAGGACAGCCCAGCCTCCGTTCTTTTCCCCTACAAGAGCCTTGAGGTTCTGATGCTGCCCCTCCCACTGGCCCTGAGGGTTCAGGGAAGGTTTTGCACACTCAGTCTGGACCCCTGCATGGAGTCCCCCACCTCTGGGACCCTGTGTCCTCCCCCAGTGACCTGGAGGGTGAAACCTAACTGTGGGATGCTGGGGATACTGCCTATAGCCCCCCACTCCACCCCAGCCTCCCCATGTTGGGCTGGTTCCTCAGCACTGAGTCAGCCAGCTGACTGAATTTTTACAGCCTCCCCAGTGGTCCACCAGGCTCTCAGAAGTGCTTACTCTGCCATTTCTGTGTGATTTGTTACTAAATAATTGCTGGGCCTGAGGAAAGGATGCCAGCCAGTGCTGATTCCCTGATTCCCAGCATCCCCCCTCCCCTGCAGCCAGTTCAGTTCTCAGGGTGCCCTCACTGACTCTGTGAGAGGGGGCAGAAACTGGAAGGCCATGGCCCCTGCCATCTCTGTGCTCTTCCCAGAGCCCAGAGCCGAACACAGTGTTCCCATCACTCTCCATCTTGGTCCCCGTCTGCACCCTGCTGAAGATTCATAGTGAGCTGGGGACCAGGCAGGATTCTGAGGGGCTCCTGTCCTGTGGCATCTGCCCCTCCCTGGGACCTCAGACCTTGGGTTAAGGCTCAGAGACACCTGTCCCCAGCCCTATCCTAAGGAAATCCCCAAGTCTGTGTTCCCCACAGCCCCTGGGGTGGTAAACACCTGCACTCCTGCATTGTCCTCTGGCTGCAGCAACAGGGCTGGGTTTGAGGCCCATGGCAGCTTGGGGTCATGCTCTGGGCTGGGCTGGGCCCAGTCTGTGCTGCAGGGACACTGGTGACAGCTTGGGAGAAGATGCCAGGCACCCTCATTCACAGGGATCCTCCCTCATTCTGGGGAAGGGAGGAGATGGGAGGGTCAATAAAGCAGGATAGGGGGTGGCTGAGCAGAAGCCACAGCCAGGCAGCTGCATAGTGTCAGTGCACCCAGGGGGCACCATCCCTCTCCTCAGACTTTGTCCACACCAGGATGCCCCACATGGCCCCCCAGTTCTGCTCATCAGGACTAGTTCTGCTCAAAACTGACCGTGGCTCCTTACCGCCTTACCATTCAGCCACAGACTCCTCCCTTTCACACTCAAGACCACTTATAATGTGACCCCCAACCTAGCTTTGCACCCCTAAATTGTGCTTTCTCCTTTCAGAGCCAACAAACTCTTCCCTGGGCCCCAAACACACCTCTTTCCTGTCTCTCTGTTCTCACTTCCAGGTCCTGCCCAAATGTCACCTCCTTCAGGTTCCTTGCACAGTCCCCACCTGGTCTGATGCTCCCATGGCCTTGTCCAGCTGTGGGCTGTTTTTAAGCCCTCAGCCAGAGGGGCAGCCTCAGTCCTTCCTCTGCACCTGTGGACACCCTGGGGCAGGCCGGCTGGCACTGGCACCATGGGCAGGAAGGAGGGCAACCCCAGAGTGTGAGGGGGACTGGGAACACCTCACTGTCACCATCTTCAAGCTGTAAGATTTTCATGCCAGTCTTGGCATAGCCCAGGCACCAAGATGCCAGCCCAGCAGAGAGCCACTTGGGAAATGTGGGCCACTGCAGAAGCCAGGCCAAGGATCCCGGGTGGTGATGGGCACCATCCTTCCCATCAGTCTGGAAGCCAGTTGGAGCTGTGTCACAAAGCCCTAGGCAACCAGGTGAGAAGAGGAGGCAGGTGTGCCCTGCCTGCCAGCCCACCCACCTCCCCAGGTGGGGACACTCAGAAGCCCCGAATCACCCTGGATGAGAGATGCTAAGCAGTGTCAGAAAGGCCCACACCCTGGAGATGGCCTTCTCCCCACTCAGGTCTGATGGTGAAATATCAGAAAGCAAAACAAAATGAAACAATAAACAACCCTAATCCTAATCAGGACTAAGCTCTTTCCTGCTCATTTACTCCTCTCAACTGTCTGCCTCCCCAGGGAGTATCCCACCCACCTTTCTAGAGACAGGGTATTGCTATGCAGCCCAGGCTGGCCTCAAACTATGGTGATCATCCTGCCTCAGCCTCCTGAGTGCTGGTAGGATCACAGGGCACCACCACACCCGGCCTCCCACATTTTTTAAATGAGGAAACTGAGGACCTGGGAGGGCAAGCCACAAATCCAAGGTGATGCCACTCGAGGCCGCAATTTTCCTGGTCCAAGTTGGCAGGGAACATAGTCTTTGTGACACTGCCAATGTCTTCCTCCTTCTATCACTGCTTGTCACTGCATCTTTGTCCTTTTTTGGTGTGTGTGGCACTGGGGATTGAACCCAGGTCCTTCACACCAAGCTACATCCCCAGCCCTTTAAAAACTTTGTATTCTGATACAAAGTCTTGCTAAGTCACTTTATTGCCCCAGCTGGGCTCCAATTTTTTATTCTGCTGCCTCAGCCTCCCAGAATGCTGGGACCACAGGCCTGAGGCATCACAACCAATGGGCTGCACCTTTGTCATTCAGTGCAGTCAGGGCCTGGGAGTGGGAACCAGGCATTGGCAGCTGAGAAAAGGAAGCTAAGGAGGGAGGGTCAGGGGCTGATCCCTCATCCTGTGGGAGAACTTTGGAGGGTGCTGCCTCTGACAAAGAGTGGCTTGGGCAGTGCGGAGGGTAAGCCAAGGCTGCCAAAGAAGCCCAGAGTTGGGCTCCCAAGCCCCTCCCACCACAGCCCAGAATATGAGGCCCTGCTCAGTTAGCTACAGCTGTGGAGCTGGCACCTGTGGGAGCAGAGCTCCTGTTTTGCTGCTCGCCCACTGGCTGTGTGGTGGTTGCTGAGTGGGCACTGGGGACACAGGGCCAAGGACATCAGGAGGCTGGGACAAAGCCCGGACCTAGAGCCAGACCACCTGCTCTAGGATGAGGGCCCAGCTGCCCCTCTCCCAGACCCAAAGCTCCTTCTCACCGGACAGGGACAAATCTGAGCCACCATATTTGCAGGGATGTTTTGGGGGTCCTGAAGTGTTTGAGTCTAACTCACTTTTAGAAAATATATTTTAGGGGCTGGGGATTTAGCTCAGTGGTGCCGCCTGCCTTGCAAGCACAGAGTCCCGACTTCGATCCCTTGCCAAGCATGTATGAGAAGCTCTGGGGTTGACCCCCAGCCCTGCCACAAAAAAAAACTGTTTGGGGGGCAGTGTGTGTGGGGGGTCTTGCTCTGTAATTCAGGTTGGCCTTGAACTCACTCTGTACCCTTGGATGGCCTTGAACTCAGGGTAATTCTCCTGTCTCAGCCTTGAGAGTGCTGGGATCATACATTTAAACCACCACACCCAGCTTTTTTCTTTTTTGAGAGTGTCTCTTGCCCTGACTCCTGTAGAACTTGTGATCCTCCTGCCTCAGCCTCCTGAGTAGCTGGGTTTATAGGCATGTGGCCTTGTGCCCAAGTTCTTCCATTATAACTTGGGCTTCCCCTGGCTCACTGAAGTGTATTCCAGTTTAAGAGAAGGACAGGTGCTATTTGTCACCACTTTGTTGCCTGCTCCAGTACTTTCTGGACAAGGATAGCCAAACCCTGCTGAGGCTTCATGATGACAACCATAACCAAATTCTATTGTGTTATTTTACAGCCTTGAGAACAGTGACTTTCTTTCCCTTGTTGGCTTACTTTAAGTAAGTACTATAAAGTGGGGCATAGCAGTGGTTGCACAGAATCCATGTAGCAGAGGCTGAAGAGACATTGTCTGATTGAATGCATGCTCTAAAGTTGCCTCTACATAAATTAGAGACCATTTTAATTCAGGGAATTATCGGTGGTAGTGAAATGCTACACCACTCATAAAACACCACTTTTATTGGTTTTATATCCAACATTAGGATTGTGGATTAGGTTTCATTTGGGAAAAGATTTACACTGCTCAAAAATGTTTTCAGAGGTGGGTTTAGTGACACAGGCCTATAATCCCAGCATTCTGGGAGGCTGAGGCAGGAGGATCCCAAGGTCAAACTCAGACCAGGCAATTTAGCAAGACCCTGTTTTAAAAACAAGTCTGGGGCCTGGCCCAGAGAAAGGGGCTTTTGGGCCACTGTCCATCCCACCACTCCTGGCCCAGAGGAAGGGGCTTCTGGGCCACCATCCCACCTGTCACTTCTGGCCCCTGTCCCACCTCTCTCAGCTCAGAGGAGGTGAGCCATGCAGGCACCAACAGCACCCCCACACACTTGAAATGAGAAGACATGTAAATAAGTCTCAAAACCAGACACCCAGATTACCTACAGCAACCCCAAAGGGAAATGAGATGGAACACTGATACTCAACCACCTGGACCCACTGAACTGGCAACAAAAGGGGATCTGGAAAAAATGAAATCAGAAATAATTTCTCAGATAACAGAAGAGAGTGTGCTCCTAATGCAAGACATGATTACTAAATCTAGAGAGGAGATGAGGAACATGATGGAATCCCCAAATAGGAAACAAATGGAATCCATAAAACAGATACAAATAGATTTCCAGGACATGAAAAACTCCATTGAAAATGTACACAGCAGAATGAGCCAATGTGAGGACAGAATTTCAGATATAGAAGATAAGATTGCAATTAACGACCAGGAAAAGAAAAATTGCTTCAAAATTATAAGGGAACACAAGAAATCAATCCAGCAGCTGCTAGATGATGCAAAAAGAATAACATAAGACTGATTGGAGTCAAAGAAGAAAGAGGATAGAGTGCAGATGACATAAAAAAAAACTGTTCACAGAAGTAATGGCTGAAAACTTCCCAAGCAGGGGGAAAGAACTTGACATACAGATAAGTGAGGCATATAGGACTCCAAATAGTCTTGATCAAAAAACAAGTCTGGGGATGCAGCTCAGTGCAAAGGCCCTGGGATTCAATCCCCAGCAGGCATAGGGAAGACCCTGGAAATTGGTTGGTTTAAATGGTCCCAAAGGCCCAGTTTGCCAAGGAACCATGAGAATTCATAATTCCAGGTGGCAAGATCCCTCATTTGTCTAAGTGACAGGCACTACCTCCAAGGTTCTGGAGGAGTCCTCAGGGATAGGGACTTGTGTTTAGCCAACATAGGGTCAGAGGACATATCCACTAATGCTGAAAGAAGAAATACAACAAAAGGACAACTCTCTCAGGCCAGCCAGACCCTTGCCAGCCCTTGGAGACAAACTGCTCTCTAACCAGCTTGCCCAGTATGGCCAACCAGGGCCCAGGTGAGGCTGAGACAGGGTTGGAGCATCTTGTGTGTGTGTGGGGGGTTGGCACCCCTGTGTGTCAGCCAGGAGGAGCATGGAGGGAGCAGCCCCTACTGACCCTAGGCAGTAAGTGGCCTTTGTCCCCTCCAAAAGCCCAGAAATGTCTCCAACCAGAGCCCATCACAAGAGCTCAGCACACGGACTGCCTCATGCCTGGCTGAGCCTGGGGATGGGCTCTCCTGCCCACGGCAATGGGGTCTGCCATGTCCCACAATTGCCGCTGAAGGGACCCTGGGACTAGGGGCTGACTTCTGTCTTCCAGGGCCTGTGTGGTGCTGTTAGGATTCAGATCTAAAAGGTCCTCCCCCCAAGTCTCCTGTGACTGGATGGTGCCATGGTGGATCCATACTGGAGAGATCTCCTCACTAAAAGGTTCCACTGGGCTGGGAGCCAGGGGACAGTGATGGTGTCCCAAGAACCAAGACTCAAGTTTTGGGGCAGGACTCACCTCTGGTTTCCCACCCCTATTTCCTTGGCGACCATAAGATGCTGTAGCTTATTTAATTCACCTGATTCCTCCCCACCCCCCAGCCCCCTGGAAGCAGACCTTGACTTTAGGGGGCTCTGTCTCCCCTATGAATAGAAAGTGGGGAATTTCACTTGTTCAGCAAACATACTTACATCCCATAGGAGAGTGGAGAGGGATGGGGTCCATTCTAAATTAACTCCTGGGGCTGGCCTCTGTCCCTGTGGCCTCTATCTCAGTCCCTCCTACTGCCACACGGCATCACTTGACTTAATTTTCCTGTCTGTGAAATGCTCTGACTCACCTCTCATGAGATTTGATGGCTTGGGAGGTCAGCACTCGGAAGCAGTGATGGTGATATCAGGGTGGGACAGAGGGCAGGGAGGGTGAGAAACCGGGGGGGGGGGGGGGGGTCACTATCACATTGGTGCCTTGACAGCCCTGGGCCTGCCTGCCTCCCCCAGTAGCTCTGCACCCTCAAAGTGCCACCTTTCTAACAGGAAGGGGCCTCCCAGTACCACCAGGACTTCAGGGCAGAGCCCCAGCTTCCCTTCCTCCTCAGGCAGGGAAGCCCCCCCTCTGGGTGCAGGACAGCTCTGATCTGAGGGGGACACAGCCCTGACCCACTCTGACAGGAGAGACCCAGGCCATGCCTCAGAGGACTCCTAGACTGAACAGAGACATGGCTCCTTCCACAAAGGAAGCGGCAGCCCTCTCCCTGGAAGCCTCCAGTTTAATGGCAGAGGCACAGGGCTTCCCAGGCTGAAAGCAGAGGCACAGCTCCAGCCTGGGGAAGTCCTGGAACATGGAGCTTCTACTCTGCTGCCAGAGGTACAGTCCTTGCCCCTAGGTGTTCCTAGGCAGAGGAACAGTCCCAGGAGAGTGGCCACAGGTCTAATGAAGATAGGGACACAGATTAAAACACATGGCTTGTAGCCCAGCATGGTGGCTCATGCCTGTGATCTCAGCACTTGGGAGGCCCCAAGGATTGCTACAAGTTCAAGGCCAGCCTGGCTCCAGAGTGAGTTCCTACATAGTGAAACCTTGGCTCAATAAACCAAACCAGGGCCAATGATTTAGCTCAATGGTTCCACCACCTGCCTCACAAGCACAAGGTCTGGAGTTTGATCCCTGGTACCAAAAAAAGGGCAATAAACCAAACAAAAATGAAATGAACCCACAAAACTCCAGAAAACACAGAGATATCACCCAAACCCACGAAGCTGAGCCACTGGTGAGCCCCAAAAGAGCTGTGTGACTTGGACAAGTCACTCCCCGAGACTCTCCTCTTGTGGAATGCCAGCAGTGTGAGGAGAAGGGAGGCAAAGCTGTGTGTGGATTCCTGGCTGCTGCTCCTGGGGCAGGGCAAAGGAGGGAGTGGGAGGCCAGGCCAGGTGTGCTGGAGTCGGGAGTCCCTGGAAGCACTTGTGTCTGAGTGTGCAGGGCAGGCACAGGTGGCCACACCCTCTGTCCTTAGCAGGGTGATAGATGGGGACAGACAGGCCGGGGTGGCCCTGAGGGGCCCATTGTCTTAGCAAATGATGCTTGCATTCCCTGCAGGGTGTCCTCATCTGCTTTCATTGTTCCAACAGCAGCCTTGGGACCCCATCCCCTAAGACCTCCTACCTCAGAAAACCTGGGCAGGGGTATGGGGGGCTCCCCTAGAACCTTAGGAGAACTGCTTAGGGGTATGGGGGCTCTGTATGGCCAGCTCCAGGCCCTCTGGCCCAGGGTCACACTTCCTCACATCTCCTGGTGGATCACAGGTCCCTGGAAGCCCCCTCTCCCAAGCAGCTCACATGTGGTGGTTCCTGACGCAACCACCAACCAGTACCCAGAAACTTCACCATCTTGATGTACAGAAAATGTAACATTTGGCAGTTGGTCAGATGCATCACTTAATCTTCAAGTGACAAAATGGCTGCTATCATGTACTGGCAGAGGCCAGTGTGGAGGGGAAAGACACCTGGAACCAGCCAAGCCAGGGTGTAGATGGGCCTCCAGCACTTAATAGCTGTGTGTCCTTGGGGATGATAATTAAACTCTCTGGGCTCCAGTTCCACCTGCAAGCAAAGAATATTTTTACTGGAGCATCATTTATGAATCATCTGCCTTGGGAAAGACACAGGGAAGGGCAGTTGTGAAGTTCTTTTCTCCTGGTCCTCTCATGTCTCCTCTAGGGTCTGAACTACAATCCACCCCAGCAGGTGCCAAGAGAAGCATGAGAACAGGGTGGGACAGAGGGAAGGGAGGTCAGAGGGAGCAGGGAGGACAGAGGGGAGGGGAGCAGGAGCCTGCACTGGCTTCTGTGTCACCTCGGGATCTGAAATCCACACAGGTAGCAACAGCCAAGACTGACTCCATGCTACTGGCAGCTCCTGCTCTGCCTGGCTGCAGGGCATCTTCAGCTGCTCAGGCCTCCCCAATACACAGGGCTGCAGAGGCTGGGACTCCCTTCCCTCACCTGAGAAAATCACCTGTTGCTTTTTCCTGTTTTCCTGTGTCCATGTTTCCCTTGTCTATATAAGTACTGATTTGAATAAAATGGAACTGTTCTTCTATTTCAAAATCCACACTTAGGGCATCAAATCCTCAGGGCTTGCTGAGCACACCACACCACTGTCCATCTGGGTCTTCCTGGAGCTTCTAGCAGAGCCCCTGGATCCTGTGGGGAGGACAAGCTCAGGATGTGAAGGAGGAGGGAACTGAAGAGACCCCAGTGTGATAAGGATGCAGAAGTGCTGAGAGGGTGCCAAATACAGGCAAGGGGCTCCTTGTACAGGACCAGGCCCCTGATGGCCTAGGACTTAGACTCTGCTTTCATAACCCCATGAGTCCCTGGAAAGCCATTCACTTTTCAATGTCAGCTTCCAGGCCTGTGGGATGGGACAACAGCACCCTCCCCAGCTAAAATGACACATTCAATGGGTAGGCACAGAGAGCACTCTGCCAGCCTGAAGCAGAGCTGGGCACCCTCCCACTACACAGGGTACAGTTGCAGAACTGTAGAGGCAGAAAAGTAAGTGCGTGGGATGGTTTTCATTCTATCGGAGCCTAAGCTTGCAAGACATAGCAGGAACATAAAAAAATGTAATACTTCTGCACAGAAGAGGAAGCTAGGCAGATGTGGATGCATATACCTGCAATCCTAGCACTTGGGGAGGCTGAAGCCAGAGAATCACAAGTTGAAGGCCAACCTGGGATGCTTAGAAACTTAGCAATCACTGAGTCCAAAGATGTGCTACAAAACGCTTTGCCTTGTAGCTCACTGCAAAAGTCTTTGGTTGGAAATGGAGTAAAAAAGGGCCAGAGGGCCCTGCATGAGCAGCCACAGGATGCAGCAGAGCTCCAGGGAAGCACCACTGGGCACCCACACACTCCTGGCCCTGGGAGAGTGCTCCCACAGGCTGCTGCAGGGAAATCCCATGTGCATGGGGTCTCAGGGACAGGGACAGAGCCCAGGGCCTGTGATCACAAGGCATGCACTCTAACACAGAGCTACCTCCACAGCCCTGGGGATCCTCATGACTTTGTGCAGAGAGGTGATGGGGCCGATACCAGGTCCTCAGCTTCTCCTGACACCAGCTTTTAAGACTGGGGGATCTCTTTATGTTTCCTACTGAGGCAGCAACTACCCCTCCACACTGGCTTTGTACTCATTTACCTAAGGGAAGAAACTCAATGGCTCTACCACAAATAACAAACTTTCCTCTACACTGCCTTCCATCCTTCACCTAGGCAAGGATCTCCACTGTCCCTTCCAAACAGCCACTTCTATCAGTTCACATCCAGCAAAGCAAATACCACAATCCCTCTCATCAGACACTTGCAACACAGAGCAACTCAGCCTGGTCATTGCAGCTCCCTATCACAACAGCAAAGGAGGCTGATTTGTTTTTCCCTCCTGACCTGGACCAGGAGGTGCGCACTGCACTTGACACAACATTGCAGGCATCTGGGCCTGCATAGAAGGATCAGGGCAGAAGAAGGAGCTTCTCACAACTTGGCAGCACTGCTGTTCCATGGCACCATTCTGGAGGCTGGGCCAAGTCCCCAAAGTTGGCCTTTCCCGGAACAAAGCCCATACCTTGAGATGTAACTCTGCAGACTCCTGTTTGGGCACCCAATCCCTGAGCTGTATCCTTTGTGAAGACAGCTCCAGAGAAATTAAGTATCTCACTCAGGTCCCACTGCAAAGCAGAATAAAGGACTCAGTTGTAGATGAAGATCCTGAAGACCACAGTCATTGTTGCCCCAGATTCTGAGTTAGCACCTGATTTTGTTGTTGTTGATTTTTGTCTTTGTTTGGCACTGGGGATCCTTGTGCTTGTGAGGCAGGTGGCATTACCTCTGCACTAAATCCCTGCCCCATCCCAGAATTTATTACAAGTAGATCAGAGTTCAAACACAGTGGCC
The DNA here is from genome assembly GCF_000247695.1 of Heterocephalus glaber. The sequence continues at coordinate 4,221,722 of NW_004624850.1, read as the reverse complement.
TTCAAATCAGAGCCGACACATAGACTTTATCTGTTGTCTTCATAGAACACAGTCATGTGCATTCATGTTACTACTGGCATGGTAGGCTGAGAATCACAGAGAACAGGAGGACAATGGCAACTCTGCCTGATGCCATCAAATAAATGCAATTGATGTCTGCTGAACCTTTCATCCAAAAATATAATACAGTTTTTCTCAGAAACACGTGGAACTTTCTCAAGCACATACCATGTCTGAGGTCATGAAACAGTGAAATTGATACACATGAGCTGAAAGGGTGCCCTGTATATTAACAGATCGCAGTACAATAAAACCACACAGCACCCACCAAGGAAACCACAGAAATTATGCAAACACATGAAGATTAAACAATATGCTCTTGAATGATCAACTGTGCCCAGAAGATATCAGGGAAAACCTTAAAAGCTCCTAGCATTGAATGAAAATGGAAGCCCAATAAATCAAACTGGTGGGATACCATGAAAAAATTCAAGGAGACTGTGAATTACAGCTGTGAAAGCTCACATTGGAAAAATAGAACAAGCCCAATAAATAACATCATTATTCACCTTGAGGTCTTGAGATCAAGAACTATCCAAATCCAAACTGGTAGGTGAGAGAAATTACACAGATCAAACTGCAAATCAATACAACTGAGACTAAGTTAGCAAGAATGAATGCCATGCCAAAACTAACACCCAAACTTCCCCAGATATTTGGAAAATTGTAAAGGAAGGACACTGCCAAATTCATTATTGTAGATAATACTCCTTGATACCCTAATCTTAACCTTCACATGGACCCAACACTCTAACCCTCAACTAAAACCTAAACCTAAACCTTGAATCTGACCCCAACCCTAAATCATAACCCTAAAATGAACCCATTAGTGGAACCCTAATCTGAAACCCAATCCACGAACAGAACACTAATAACACTAACCACAATATTAAATCTAACTGTAACTCACACCAAAACTCTAACACCTCACTCTAACCCTGAACCTCACCCTGACCCTAGCCCCAAACCCTTAGTCTAAACCCTAATTCACACATAATCCTCATCCTACCACTAACCCTCAACATAACCCTCCTGCTCACCCTAACCCCCATACCTAATACATTAACCCTAAGCCTAAACCCTACATTCCTTGACTCTAACCACAAACTCTAATCCTAATCCCTAAATCTAAACACTAACCACAACCTCAACACAAACACCAACCCAAATCCAACAAGAATCCCAGCCCCAATTATGACCTTACTGCTTACCTTAACCCTAAAACCTAAACTCACTTAAACCCTAATCCTTATACACAATTCTAATCTTAACCCTAACCACTAACCCCAATGGTAGAAATTAAACAGTACCCTCACCTGAAACCCTAATACTATCCCTATGCATAACACTGAAGCTAAAGCCCAACACTAATCCTAATCCCTAACTGTCATCTTCACTGTAACCCTTATCCTCACTCTAAACCCAATACTCTCCCTTACTTTATGGCCAAACCTCACCTTAACCCTCAGACTATCCATAACCTTCATCCTCAGCTTCGTCTTCACCTGACACCCCTGAATCCTAACACTACATTTCCTCATGATCCCATCAAATGTATTATCAATGTGTTTAGTGATGAAAATCATACACAAAGTGACCAGTAACCAAAACCCTAGAAGGCAGAATATCAAGAAATGTCAAGGAAAGAACAAACTCTTCAAACAGAAAACAAATATCCACATAGTATTCTCAAGCTCACAAGTCCCATTTACAAGTTCCTACTGGCCTGACCACCAGTGGTACATGCATAACTGTCCCAATGGGTGACTTTTTATTAATTTTATTAGTAAAAGCACCAATAAAGGAGGTACGATCTGCTGGTACCACCAGAGGTAAAAGCTGCATGATGGGAGAGTCACACATGTATCATCAGGGGTCCAGCTGACCAGCAGTGAGACATGATTGATGGCCCCATTGTGAACGTATTAAATACCAAAGGTCTGAGTGCTGCTAAGACACTCCTGCCTCACTGTGAGCCCCTGCCACCATTTCCATTTTCTCTCCAAGGACAACTGTAATTTTCATCCTATACCACTCAATTTTTCTAAGAATAAAAAAAACAAAAGATAGAATAAAAACTAAGGATCTAAACAGTTATATTATATCTGGGCAGGTTGCAGAGGGTGAAATAAAAATTTAAACAATTTTGTTGGTATGGTAAGATAACCATAATTTAAAAGACATTTTAAAATCACACTAAAATATTAATGCAAAACCAAAATCTAATTCTCTATGATTAAAACAAGGATTTTCTAAAAAATATATACATAGATATTTTAATGACATTTACAAAGTACTGACTTACAAAAGAAAGACTTTTGTTTGTCAGGGTCTTGATCACTTAAGTGAAGTGAAGTGCACCTCACCCACCTGACCACAGCCCCACAGGTCAGCTTGCCAGCCATAAGTGTGTGGGACACTGGGACACTTCCCTCACCCGAGCTGTCTTACAACAAAGGGCTGCATAGCTTGTGTCACGGAGCAATGCAGGACAGCGCAATGGCCACTGTCTCCCTTCCTCTGGACCACAGGGATGAAGGGGAGCTGCCAGCTACCTAGGACCTAGAGAGGATAAAGCCACAGGTCAGCATCCCAGGACAAGATCTGAGTTCTCCACGTCAAAGCCAAGGGAGCCCTCTGAGCATGCATGTGCCCTCCACACCCCTGTGAAACTGAGGCCTCTAAGGCAGCTGAGATCTTATGAGTCCCTGCCTTTCCAGGGCCTAGGCACTGGTGGGGAATGAAAGCCGTTTCTGGCCTGGCTGCCCTGGGCAACACCACAGTCAATTCATGGGTAGAGGAGACCAAGTCCTCATGTCAAGCTGTCCAGACCATCCTCTCACTCTGGAGAGCCCACACTCAGCACCTGCTTGTTCTCCTGCAGTGGACAGGACAGCTGGGGCTGGGGACTAGCATGCAGGGGGGAGGGTGAGGATGGATGTGGGGTGCAGTGGGGTCCGACCTCAGGAGGCTCCATCTTAGGGTGCCATTTTCATTCTTTGCTGGTCCCCCCTGGGAGGACTATGGCCTGGAGGGAGAAGGAGCAGAAATACACTCAGTGTGATCATGCAAGGGGCCTGGCTGAGGCTCAGCTGCAGGTGACCACCCCACCTGCCACCACTGCAAAGTGACACAGGCCAATGCCACTCAGGGCCAAACACCAGCCCTGGGCTCTGTGCCCACAGAGGGAAAGTGAGCCTGGCTGGTCTGGAAAGCATGAGGCCCCTTTCACTGTCAATTTTCCATTCTGCCCTCCTGGCCCTTCCAGTTCACGAGTCCCACCTTCTAGGACAGAGGGCCTTTCTAAGCTCTCTGTTCTCCTGTCTGGAAGCCCTGGGTCCATGGGCTCTCCTCATCCCATCCCTCTGGTGTCTGTGGGAGGGTGATGCACACACCTCTCCAGTGGGGCTGTGAGGGCATCCAGGGCAAGGCTGGGCCAACCCTCAGCCCTGTATGTGCAGCCTGCACCTGGCATAGCTCGAGGGTAGACAGGGTTTCTGAAGAAAGGATGAGGTCTGCCTGGACAGGGGTGGCTGTGTGCCTTCCTGACCTTAGCGAGTGATTGGCCCAGCCTCTCACCTGCATCTGCAGAGACAGGCTGGATTCTGGACTCCATGTGCCTGGGTCTTAAGGAGTCCACTTCACAGCCTGTGGTCATCACACCTTCTATGGTAGGCATGGCAACCAGGAACCTCCAGAAAGATGCCAGGCTGCAGATCTCTCTGGCCTGTGAGCCTAGCAAGGAAAGTCACCATGGGAGGCCTCAGCCCCTGGTCCTCTGGCTGCATGGGGAAACCAGAGGGGTCAGGGTAAGTATGCACACTCACAGTTACAGTCGTACACACATGCTCACACTACAGATGCTCCTTACTTGTGCCTGCTCACTTACACTACCACATCCTGACTCCTCACCTGCTCACATGCACACACTCCCCTATTCCCACATGTCATCCTCACACTAAACCACTCATCTATTCACACCTACATGCACTATCACTCACCTGCTCACAATTTCCCATCAGCCAAATATTTCACACTCCCTACCAATCCATGCTCTCCACCTGTGGGGACCCACCTGGACTATTTCCCATACTCACACCTGACACCTTTTCATGAATGCTCATCACGTCCACCAGACATGCTTACACACTCAACACACACACACACACACATGCACACACACACACACTAACATCCATCTGGTATGGTTTGGATCAAAAATGTCCCCCATAGGTTCCTTCTTCTGAGCTTTGGAAGGTGGCTGAGTCACAGAGGCTTGTGCTCCTCCGTGGAGTAATCCAATCATGAGTTCAAAGCTCAGTGTATAGAGAATGTGTGTCCATGGGGGCCTGACCTAGAGGGTGGATTCTGTCCCCAGCCTCTTCCTTTCTCTGATTCCTGGCTGCTTTGATTTGAGCTTTCCTCTACCATAACTGTCCACCATGATTTTTCCTTAGAGCTAGCTGACCATGGACTGCACTCAGTGAAACCATGAGCCCATATTAGCCTTTTCTTCTTTAAGATTCTCATGTCAGGTGTTTGTCCCAGCAAGGGAAATGTTAACTAATACAAACAGACCCAGACACTCACCCATTGCCATCCTGTCCATCCTGCTAGAAAAATATTTTGGTCCTTGCTCCCTCTAGCTATCTCATTTCTGTTCTGCATTGCGTGGGGACCTTCAGACTGATATACTCAATCACTCACCCATGACACTGGTCCCAGGACCTACTGACATCTCCTAGATCTCAGGCTGACCACCAAGTCTCCTGCAGTAGGCTACTATTGTAAATGGACAGAAACCCCTGCCAGGACATACCCCTGCAGGCTCCCAACTGTCTGCTGAGAAACAAAGGATGGTCCTGCTTCTTCCTAGCTTGGTGTCACAGCCAGAGTGAAGGACAGGAAGGCAGATGCTTGTACACAGAAGGAACACCTGTCCCTATTCCAAGTGGTCACAGGAGGGAGGGAGACCTGCTGAATTCCAGGGCTTGAGCCACATCTGAGGTCAGTCTCTGAAGCTAAGGCCAGGCAGAAACATGACAATCAGTGCACAGTAACACTTGCTTTGTGACTTTGACTGAGATAGATATTTCTCCCCAAATCTCATGGTCTTTTTCTAAGTATATTTAAATCACTTTTGAAAAAACTATGGTTTTTAGAAAAATGGTCAAGTGGACTCAGAACTGTGTTCCAGGATATCATCATGTACATTCTCTACTGTATTTTACTTGGTGACTTTTTCCCCTCAATATCATATTATGTGTGACGGGAACCTCAGGAAACACATAAATCACAGAGACTTTCTCATTGAAAATTCTCTCTGAACAATAGAGAATAATATTAAAAATAATGGAATAGACAAAGAACCACAATTTCACAGAAAAACTCCAAGGAAGCTCCCAGAGTTTGTGTCTTGGGTCCCTAGACTGAGGACTGAGACAGGAGCTCCTTTGGTTGCTGTAGAAATGTCAAGATGACAGGAAGGAGGTGCTGGGGATGTGAATTTCTGCACCTTGGTGTTCCACAGGGTCACCTGTTGCCCCTAGAACCTTGTCTTACAGGGTGGGGCTGGTGCCTCACAATGACAGCCAGCACTTGAACAGTTTTTCCAAGCTGTGTAGACCCAGGTCCTACCCTGGGGATGAGGACATAAAGGGAAATCAGTGCTTCTGGGAGACAGAAACAAAGAGGCGGACATCCTGTACCCTTCCCAGGCCCCATGGGGATGGCTTTCTAAGACATGCAATGGCCTGTCACAGAAATGCTGTGGACAGCACAGTCAGGGTGCCCTTGGCAGGATGGACTCAGTTGTCACTGCTTTCCATGCATTGAGTGTGGCTTGTGGACATGGCTCAAACCCCAGTGGTACAGTGGCAGTGGGTGAGGCACTGCTATCATGGCACAGTCCATTCCTTCCTGCTCCTATCCATGGTCTCTGGAGGTCTGGAGGACTCTGTGTGGTAGAAGAGGGAAAGGCTGTGCCTCTGTCCCTACTGGTAATGCCCCAATCCTTCCTGCATCACCCAGGAAAGACTTATGAGCAATAAGTAGCCCAAGCACAGGGAGGGAGGCCAGCAGCTCCTGACTTGGACACAGCTGGATACTCCCTCTAATGCTCTTGCCAGACAAGAGCTTGATCCCCAGTCCTGGAAGACACAATTTCTACAGGGCTCCCTGGGGGAGAAAGAGGACCCCTGCCTTAGGTGGCTCTAGGCTCCTGGGGCTGAAATAAGAGAAGGAAGGACCTCCCCTGGTATCCTCAGCCATCTGCTAAGGGGGCCACTGAAGGACCAGACTCAGGGACTCTGCTGCACACAGGGGATGATGGGGCCACCTGAGCACAGGGCTCTGCCAGGGTCTTGCTTATGTGTGGTCCTAAAGTGGGAGGATGATACTTGTTAGAACAAGCAAGTTGTTGAGAACCCTGCTGCTCTGGGATGTCTCTCAAAACTGAGCATGTGCAAAGCTCCCTGATGCCAGAGATGGGACACTGCAGCCTCTTCCATATGAGGTGGCTCAAAGGAGACAGACCAAGCAAAGGCTGCAAATGGTGGCATGGCCCACAGCTTTCTCATTCTCAAGTGTGTCCCTGGTAGGAGCTGGAACAGTCAGCCTGAGCCACACCCCCAGGCCCAGCATCCCATGACCCACCTTGTGACAGCCTCCTGGGTGTGGGTCAGGAGCATGGGCTCCAGTCTTCATCCTGGATGTCAGGATGCTGTCCCCACTCAGGCACCGTGACCTCCTCTGCAGTGTGGGGAGGAGGTGCACAGCAGAGGCCAAGAAGCAAAAGACCTATGGACAAAGCTGTCATCAGACTGGAACCTGAGATTCCTCAGAACCCAACACAACATTCACCATTCCCCATATCTCCCTCGGGGTCTTATTTCCCTTAGTGGAAATAAGTGGGGCCCCTACCCACTCGGAGTTGCTTAGAAATCTGTCCCCCACCTACCTTCAGGATCTCTATGGAAATGCAGGCACTTGGCCCCACCAGACCTGGCTGCCAGAAGCTGTGGTCAGCCTGGGACAGCACTGGGGTGGGAGATGCCCACTTCTCCATGGGGGAAACTAGGCCCAGAGAGCCCTGCCTCAGCCCAAGGGAGCAGTGATGCCCTGAGACTGGAGAAACAGACCAAAGACCTCCTCTAATCTCCTCTAGGGTGTGGGCTGGAAGGTGAGGCAATCCCTGGGTACCCCTCTCTACAGTCTGTCCCTGAAGCTTGCAATCTAGAAGTGAGCAGGTCCCTCCCATGTCCCAGCATCTGCCCCACATGCTCCTCCCATAGGACACTGGGCACCGGCCACACTGTGATCTGCTTCCCTGTCCAGTGTGACAGGGGTCATGTGCTGAATTAAAGGAGAAGCCAGGACCATCCTGCTCCAAAGTGTGTCAGAGCCTTGAAGCTTGGTTAGCACTCAGCTGCCAGGTACTGGGAGACTTGTTAGGGCAGGAGGTAGGCTTGGTGGCTCCTCAGTGCCCAGGGAACTGGTATTCCTGTGTCTAGTGTGCCCCAGGCTTCAAGAGGGGCACCAAGCACCCATCTCCCTGACATCCCCTGTTTCTGTCTAATGGGAGGAGGCTGAGGTTCAGGTGGGTCAGGATCCTGACAAAGCCCAGGGACCCGAAGCAAGAGGCCATACTGGAGTCAGTGTCCTGAGACTTCACAGCCCCTGTTTATGAACCTTCAGAGCCACAAAGTGGGGCAGGGGGCAGCTGGAGGATAAAGGAGCAGAGGGGTGAGAGGAATGCATCTGAGCTGTTCCCCAGGGCCCAGGGAGGAGAGAGGGAGACAGAGCTTCAGTCGCACACAGGACCCACACTCAGCCCCACCCCTGCAAGCAGCTGCCCAGACCTCCATCTCGGGAAGGGGAAACCAAGGCTGAAGGGATGGTGGCGCTGCCCACAGTCGGTGGCTGGGAGGGGCTGAGACAGGAAACCAGGCCTGTGGCAAGAGAAGCCTGCGCTCTTCAGCTGTCCCTCCCGGGCTCTGACTGCACCAACATTCAATGTAGATGGACCCCTCATGCTCCTGTCTGTGAGCGTGTCCATGTCAGGAGGCCACTGCAGAACATGGTCCTTCACTCCTCACCCTCTTAGGGAGCAAACCCCTTCCTTCCTGGCACAGGGAGAGAACCAAGGATGGGCACAGCACCCCTGGCCATCTGCTTTCACATGACCATCCCCATCTCTTTGCCTTGCTGTGACTCCACTGGGGGTGGGGAATCCCTGAGCCCACCCCCCACTTCTGAAAATGGCCTCTCTGTGAGGAACTGCAGAGCCCAGGGTAGGACAGCTCACCCTAAATATTCACTGAGTATCTGGGAGCACTTGCTCTGCCTGGCCCCAAGTTCTCCTCAGTTGGTGGCTTTACTTGCTTCTTCCTTGCACATTCTGAGGCCTCTGGCCTGGTGTGGGCTTTCAACCTGTCCTTCTGGGAATGTCCTCAATTCTTCCTCATGTGGGAGGAGTGTTTTGCTGGATACAGAATTAGTAGCTGACAGGGCTGGTTTGTTTCTGTTTTCATTCCAGACTTTAAATAACAACTGGTTTCCTGACCTCCAGGGTTTTGATGAGAAATCTAATGATCTGCTCAGGACATCAGGATGAACAGTGTCTACTGACAGCCTCAGAGACACTGATAATATGCCTTTCTGTATTTTGTAAACACTATATTATCAGGCCAGTGACCTCTTAGCAGCATTTTGAGGCCAGTAAGAATTTAAAGGTGAACAGTCTTTAAAAATAAATTTAAGAATGGATTTCAAAACAAAATCAAAAAGGACATGAAAATATTCTATGAGCCTTAATTTGTGAAACACTAAATATTCTCCATACTCCATGAAAGCAAAAATGTGCATCCATAACTGAGGGTCATGCCCACCTGCGGGATGCAGGCTGGGCCCTGGGCTGCCCACACACAGTTCTCCCCTGTCTCTGGAGCTGGGTGGGCAGCAGGGCAGGTCTGCAGTGGTCCTGGAGCGTCCCACTAAAGGCAGGGTCAAGTGACCCCAGCTCTTAGTGCTGAGGACACAGCAGCTTCTCAGGACAAAAGCAGCAGAAGGGCCCTGCTGCCACCTGGAGGATGGTTCCCTAAGGAATCCTGATGTCCTCAGGGTGCCAGAGGGGCCAGGCAGGGCCTGAGTGTGAGGGACCCACTGGGAATGCCCAGCAGGGCCCCAGCCACATCTACCACGTGTCCTGACTGCTTGTGATGCCAAGCAGCACAGGACTGGAGTCTTCTCACAGTGCCCCTGCTTGGAGCCACTCTGCATTTGACTCCTTTGCTTTCCTGGAATCAGATTCCAGGAAGTACCCAACTAAAATCCCATCAACCCCCCAGAAGCAATTTGAAAATCCTTTCCCTGAAACCAGTGATGTAACATCATCTTTGGACAACTTTTCAACCCAGCTTCTGACTGCTCAGTTGTGTTGGATTGACTAATGGTTAACTTGTAACACCCAGGTGAACTGAATCACTGTGATGTAGCATGGAGGATCCAGCTGAGGATTGTCACTAACAGCCATAAAAACAGAACTTGAGGGGAAGATCGTGGGGTTTTGATTTTCTAGGAGAAGCTTGCTGTGGATGGTTTTCCTGATGTGAAGTTGGCTGTTGTCATTGGTGGAGGAGCTCAGGGCCTTGCTGTTGCTGGAAATGGCTGCTGTTTTCCTCTGATATTCATCAAGAGCATCACTTCCTGGCTCTGGGTTACATCCCTCAGCCTGGGGGCACAAATACTTCAACTCTGTGGCATAGATTTCTGGCTTCCGCCACTGGCCTTTGGGCCTTCCAGGTGCAGACCCTCAATACAGACAAACATGAGACATTGCCATGGGCTTTAGGCCACTGGCTGGACTTGTGGAGGACATTGCCTTGGGCTTAAGTGAGAGACCTAAGTTAGCTTAGGAGACTCCATTTTGTCTGAACTGTCCCAGTCCTGATGGGAAACTGTCCCCTATGTGAACCCTGAAAAGAGGGGGATCTTATCTCACACTTGTACTACTGTGTGATGTCTCAACACACCAGATGTTCTTATCTTATGCCTATACTCCTGCTTTTAATTGGTGCTTAAGGGTTTAGACAAACAACCACAAGGATGCATATGGAACCCACCCATTCTAAATAATGGGATCTGTGTATCTGGTAAACCAGAGGTGCTAACCATGCATTCTTTCTCCATTCTGTAGATAGCTTACTGCAGGGCTAGCAAGAGGGGAGGAGCAAAGGGTTTTCTTTATAAAAACTGGCCAAAAGTTCAGTCTGGGGCCAGTCTCATTGCAGGGGATTTGGTCCCGGCTGGAAATAAAGTTCTCTGTGGACTTTACATCATGTCAGGGAGTTAGGCCCAACATAAGCCTTTAGCTGGATTTGTGGAGCATATTGTGTGATCCAGGCCCTTGGCTGGATTCTTTGGTGCTCTAGAGTGTGACTAATCTCTTGCACTCCTTGGTATTTGACTTTTGGTAAATATCATAAAATAATCCTATAAATTATGTGTCCTGGATTAAGTATATTCCCTTGCTAAAACCCTTACTTCTAGATCAGTCTTGAGAAAAAAAATCATTTTTCAATAAAAATGCAACTGCTATCTAAAACTTCCCACACAATCACGCATACAGGAATGAACTAAAACTTCTCAGCTTAGAAGATTTTGAAGGAACATAAACAACTTTAATATTTCTACACATAAGAAGCTAGCCAGGTATGGAGGCATACACTTGCAGTCCTAAAACTTGGGGAGGCTGAGGCCACTTGGGGAGGCTGGGAAGCTTAGCAATTTAGCAGTCACTGAGTCAAAATAAATAATGCAAAACAGTTTAGCTTGTAGCTCAATCCTTTGGTTCAAATCCCAGTGAGAAAGGGCCAGAGGTCACTGCAGGAACATCCGCAAAACTCAGCAGAGATACCAGGGAAATGCCTCTGGGCATCCACCCACTCCTGGTACTGAGACAGGCCCAGAGCCAGGGGGAGAGGAGGCTGCCACAGGCTGCAGCAGGGTAATCTCCATATGCATGGGGTGCTCCCCCCCCAGGGCCTGTGCATGCAAATCACATGTTCTACAACAGAGCTACAAACCAGACCCTTGGCATCTTCATTACTTTGTGCAGAGAGGTGATGGCCAATGCAAGGTTCTCAGCTTCTCCAGACACCAGCTTTGAAGGACAAGGTGTCTCTTTATGCTTCCTGCCAAGGGAGCAACTGCCCCTCCACACTGGCTTCACACAGGTTTTCACACTGATTTACCTAACAGGAGCCATTCAATGGCTCTACCACAAATAACAACCTGCTCTACAGTGATTTTCTCCTTCACCTAGCAAGGAACTAAAATATTACTTCCAAATAACAGTTCTATAAGGTAATATGAAACAAAGCAAATACCATAGTCCTGCTAATCATTCACCTCCAACACAGAACAACTGAGCCCTGGTCATCACCCTCCCATTACTAGCAATCGAGTCTTCTTTGTTTGTGTTTTCCCCATGACCTGGACCAGGAGATGCAGACTGAACTTCACAGAAGTGTGCAGGCATCTGGGCCAGTACAAAAGATCTGAGCAGAAAAGGAGCTTCTCCCAATTTTGTAGGACTGCTGCTCCCTGATGCCATCCTGTGGCTGGGCCTGTAACTCTGCCAAGTCCCCAAAGTTGGCCTTTCTCAGTACAAAACCCACTCATTGAGATGTACCTTGAAGATCCCTGAGTTTGCACCCTTTGATTGAGCCTTCTCTTTGGGGAGAGAAATGCACAGAGGTTAAGCAGGTGTTGTGCCCAGATCGTGAGGTCCCCAAAGACCACCAAGGAGCCGATTCCAATGCAAACACATGAGGGTCGTTTATTCAACTTCGAGCAGGGACTCTCATCCGACACTGATGCAGAGGGTCAGGGTTGAGAGCCCCGACTCTGAAACACCAGGGGTTTTTATAGAGGTTACAGTAAGGCGCAGGGTTTCAAAAAGGCACGGAGTTTCAAATCACACCATTGGCTAGCATTTAGCAAGTTTTGAAAGTTTAAACCTAATTGGTTGGGCCTTGCACGCTGAACTGCAAATGGCTGCTCAAATCATTGAAAACATCTGGGATACTGGGGTATTGGGGTAACTACTGATTAGCTGTTGCAGGCCATGAAGAAGAGCATCTGGGACATTGAGGCAGCTACCGATTAGCTGTTGCTAGGCTAATTGCTAGGGGACTGCTAAACATTATCACAGGCAGGTGGCCAAAGTGCATCTTGTGGTTTTTCTTGGAACTAGAATTTATGTCCAGGCCACCTTACTCTAAAATGGGGCCAAAACTTTAAAATGGAGTCACTCAGGTCTCACATTCCCCCCTTCTCATGAGACTATTGAGGCCCAATCATGGGTCTCGGAGGGTTATCTCTATTGAGTTTTCTGATATATGTTGATACTGTGACCTGAGAGCCAATATTTGTACTGCACTGACATGTTCTCTAATGAATGCAGTCAATTTGTTAAGTAAGCAAGGTCCAAATATCAAGAGAAGCAGCAAAATAAGCAGAGGACCAAACAGGGTAGAAATCAGGGCTGTCAGCCATGGTGAGGAGTTAAATAGTGACTCAAACCATCCCCGGGCCAGTTCGCATTTGCGTTTTCGTTTAGCTAGGCCCTCTCTGACTTTTGCCATGGACTCTTTGACCGCACCTGAATGATCTATATAGAAACAAGATTCTTCTCCCAGGGCGGTGCAGAGCCATCCCTGTTGTAGGAAGACCAAGTCTAAGCCCCTTTTATTTTGAAGCACTACCTCTGCCAGGGAGGACAGTGACTCCTGTAAGTGAGAGACTGAACTCTGGAGTCTCTCAATGTCTAAATCAATGGCTGTTCTTAAATCACTATAATGCTTGTTTTGCAAAATCAGGGAGGAGACCCCTGCCCCAGCTCCGGCTAGGCCTAGACCCAAGAGCACTGTCAAAGTGATGGCTGTTATGGGCTCCTGTTTAATCCTAGTTGGGGCTTTACCTAAGAATGGGACATAAATATCTTCTTCAGGGTGATAGATCAGCCTGGGAACTAATTGTACTAATATACAAAAGTCACAGTCTGGTTGAGCACTGTTTCATGTGCGCAAGGGGTGAGCCCCGTGGAGCAGGCCCACCATCCATGGGGGGCGGGTATTCCAAACATAATCTCAAAGGGAGTCAGTCCCATCTTATAGGGTGAATTGTGTACCCTATAGAGGGTGAAGGGGAGGAGAGCCACCCAGTCACTGCCAGTCTCTAAGGCTAATTTAGTTAAGGTCTCTTTTAGGGTCCTATTCATTCTCTCTACCTGTCCTGAACTTTGGGGCCTATATGCGCAATGTAATTTCCAATTTGCCCCCAGAACTCGAGCTAAACCCTGACTCATCTTGGAGATGAAAGGGGGTCCATTGTCTGACCCTAGCATTATTGGGAAACCATACCTTGGCAAGATGTCTTCTAGCAGTTTTTTTGTCACAATCCATGCTGTCTCATGTTTGGTAGGAAAAGCTTCTGTCCATCCTGAAAAAGTGTCTACAAAGACTAGCAGGTATTTGTAACCATATTTTCCAGGTCTTACCTCAGTAAAGTCTAATTCCCAGTATGCGCCAGGCCAGCCTCCTCTCAACCTGTTACCAGGGTTAGCCTTATTTGAAGTAGCATTGGTCAGCTGGCAGGCCTTGTAAGTAGCACAATATGCTCAATTTTGGAGTTGGCATCTCGAATCTTGATTTCAGCATGTCTTTGGAGGTCCTGCATCTTGAGGATACCCATGTGGGTGGATCGGTGCATTTTGGAGAGAACCTGTTCTCCCAAGGCCTCAGGCAGAATGATTTTACAGTCAGATGATTTCCACCATCCTTTGAGACATTGGGTCATGGGCAGTTGTTTTATCCAATTTAAGTCTGCCTTGGTGTACTGAGGTTTTCCTGGCAGAGCAGTGCCCCCCGGAACAGGCAGTTGAGTGGTCAGGATCAGATCAGCCTCTAGGGCTATTTTTCAAGCTGTCTGGTCAGCCAAATTATTTCCTTGGGCAATCAGAGTATCGTTCTTTTGGTGCCTGGGACAGTGGACAATAGCCAATTTCTTTGGTAGCCATAGGGCTGCCAGTAAGGCGAGAATTTCCTCTTTGTTTTTAATAGTCTTTCCTTCAGCCATTAACAGTCCTCTTTCCCTGTATATGGCCCCATGTATGTGAGCAGTGGCAAAAGCATATCTGCTGTCTGTGTACACATTTAGTGTTCGGCCCTTTCCCAGAGTCAGTGCCTTAGCTAGCGCTATGAGCTCTACTCACTGTGCTGACGTTCCAGTGGGCAAGGGCTCAGCCCAAACGACCTCAGTTTCAGTGACCACAGCCGCCCCCACATACCTTCAGCCATTCTGGGCAAAACTGCTCCCATTGGTGTACCAGGTGTCTTCAGCATCTGGCCATGGTTGGTCCTTTAGGTCCTCTCAGGTCTCGTGTACCTGAGCCAAGGTGCCAGCACAGTCATACAGCGGGGCTTCCAGGTCTGGGTCAGGCAGTAATGTGGCCGGGTTTAGGGCGGCCAGGGTCTGGAAGACAACTAGGGTAGGGTTCAAAAGCAGGCTCTGATAGTGGGTGAGGCAGGCATTGCTGAGCCATCTATCTGGAGACTGTTTTAGAACCCCTTCAATGGCGTGGGGGGTGGTCACATACAGTTCTTGGCCTAAGGTCAACTTATCAGCATCTTTGACCATCAGGGCCACTCCAGTGATCATTCTCAGGCATGAGGGCCATCCAGCCACAACAGGATCAAGTTTCTTGGACAGGTATGCTACTGGTTGGCACCATGGGCCCAGATATTGGACTAGGACACCCTTGGCAACTCCTTTGCTCTCATCAATGTAAAGGTGGAAGGGCTTAGTAATATTGGGCAAGCCCAAGGCTGGTGCTGACAACAAGGCAGCCTTAATCTGATTGAAGGATTTTTGTAGTTTATCTGTCCATTGAAAGGCCTGATTGTCTCTAGTTGCCTCATAAAGGGGCCTCGCAAGCTCCGCAAACCCCAGTATCCATAAGCTGCAGAAGCCAGCCGATCCCAGGAACTCTCTAACCTTCCGAGGGGAATCTGGTACGGGTATTTTAAGAACTGTCTCTTTTCTAGCTTTTGACAGCCATCTTTGTCCCTTTTTAAGCATATACCCCAGGTAGCTTACCTCGGGTTTGCAGATTTGGGCCTTTCTGGCAGACACCTGCTATCCCAGTTCCCCTATGACTGTTAAGAGTTTTCTGGTTCCATCTAGGCAGTCTTCTCATATTTCAGCTGCTATAAGGAGGTCATCTACATATTGTAACAGAGTCAATTGGGGGTTTCAGAGGTGGAACTCACCCAGGTCTTCATGTAGGGCCTTGTCAAAGATGGTGGGAGAATTTTTGAACCCCTAAGGTAATCGGGACCAGGTCAACTGTCCATTGAGGCCCTGTTTGGGGTCACTCCATTCAAATGCAAAAATATGTTGGCTTTTGGGTGCCAGCGGAAGGCTAAAGAAGGCATCCTTGAGATCCAAGACCGTGTACCATTGATGGCTCAGGGGGGAGTGAGCTCAGAAGGGTGTATGGATTAGGCACCGTAGGGTGGATATCTACGACCCTTTTGTTTACCTCACGGAGGTCCTGTACTGATCGATAGTCACCTGAGTGGGGTTTCCACACCGGCAACAAGGGGGTGTTCCAGGCTGATTGACAGGGCCTTAGAATACCCTGAGCAAGCAACCTCCTGATGTGTGGAGTTATTCCTGTGCGGGCCTCTAGAGTCATGGGATATTGGCGAACTTGTGCAGGGTCCGCTCCTGACTTTATCTCTATGAACACAGGTGTCCTGTGTGCAGCCAGCCCCATGCCCCCATTCTCAGCCCATGCTCGCGGGAACATGGCAAGCCATTGTTCCACATCAGGATCAGGAGGGGGCTGTCTCTGATGTAGCAGATATTCGTCCTCAAGGCTCATAGTTAACACTTGGATGGGCTTTCCCTCTTGGTTAAGGACCTCCGCGCCCCCAGGCTGAAAATGGATTTGGGCTCCTAATTTAGTGAGCAAGTCTCTTCCAAGTAAAGGGTAGGGGCAGTCTGGTATAATCATAAACGAGTGGGTTACCCGGCCCACTCCCAAGTCTACCATTCTTCGGGTAGTCCATGAATATTTTTTCATGCCTGTGGCTCCTTGGACCCAGGAGGTTTTGTCAGATATGTGGCCATGTGGTTTAAGCAGGACTGAATGTTGAGCACCGGTATCTACCAGGAACTCAATGGGCTCCCCCTCCACTTTAAGGGTTGCCCTGGGCTCAGGGAGGGGCACCGAGCCCCATCTCCCCAATCACTTAGTTCATTCATGGCCAGGATGGGGGCCTTTGAGCGGCCTCCCTGATGCCTTTTGGGGCACTCCTTAGCCCAGTGGCCTTCCTCTTTGCAGTAAGTACATTGATTTTTCCCCAACTGGGGGCGTTCCCTGCATTTCTCCTTACCTTTTCCTTCTGCTGCAATTTTTTTCAGGCAACGTCCACATTCCCTCGTCTCTCCTGCTGTGGTGGCCAGAAGGATCTGAGCCAGGTTTTGGGTCTGGCGGTTGTCAGTTCTCACCTGTCTTTCCTCTGTGGTTTCCCAGTTGTTATACGCTCTCTCTGCCACTGCCACTAAGTCCTGAATACTCTTTTCCCCTAATCTGTCTACTTTTGTAACTTTCTTTTAATATCTAGCTCTGCCTGGTTGACAAAATGTATTATTACAGCTGCCTTTGTCGCATTTGTTTCTGGGTCCATAGGAGTATACCTACGGAATGCTTCCTGAATTCGTTCTAGGAAGGCAGCAGGGCTTTCGTTTGGCCCCTGTTGTACATCCCCTATCTTAGCCAAATTGGTGGGCTTCCAAGCCACTGCTTTGAGACCCCCCCAATAGAGCCTGGTGATAGACCTGGAGCCTCTCCTTACCTTCTGCTGTGTTGAAGTCCCAATTGGGCCAGGACAAAGGAAAAGAAATGTTGATAGTGTCAACATTAGTGGTGGGTTGACCATTGTCACCAGGAACCAATTTCCTGGCTTCATTTTGGATTCTCTCTTGCTCCTCTGTGGTAAACAGGATCTGGAGGAGTTGCTGACAATCATCCCAAGTGGGCTGAGTAAACAAAACAGTTTCTAATAGGTTAATCAAATCCCTAGGGTTATCAAAGAATTTGGCATGTTGAGTATGCCAGTTGTAAAGGTCACTGGTGGTGAAGGGCCAGTAATGATGAGGCTGGTTACCATGCTCATCAGGGGGCCCTATCGCTCTCAGTGGGAAAACAGTAGAGTCCACCAGCCCTGCCGGCGAGACAGCATGGAAGTAGAGAGTGTTCTGGGTGGGGCTATCCCCGCTGCCAGCCCCCAGTGCCGGCCCCTCCTCCCCAGCTCCGGCTGGGGCTGGGTCCTCTCTCCCAGCCTTTTGTTGTGGGGGAATAAAGAGAGAGTTGTAAGGGGGGGGAAAGAGATCTTCCTCGGTTCCTCCTTGGAGGACCAGGTAAAACAGTGCGGTTTCAGTCCACCTTTTTCCATCGCGCTCTCTGGGAGTCTTCTCACAGGCTGTCAGGATTACCTCTGGCTGCTGTTTCTGTGGAGGCAGAAAGGGCTTGACCCATGGGGGTGGGTTACAGATTAGACTCTCCCAAGTGACAATGTAGGGAACCTGATCAGGATGTCTGGTGTAGGGATGGAAAACAGCTCCAAGGACCCTCCTTGTATCTGCAAATCAAAAGTTCCCTCGGGGTGGGGGGGCATCCCTTCTCAAAGGAAGGCCACTCCAAGCTACACAGAGTGACAAGTCTAGACATTTTTATTTCTAAATTTAGACTATGAGCGTGCTCCCTAACCTCTCTAGAGTGGTCCGTCATGAGGGACAGGGGGGTGGTCGCAGTCTGTCCCATCGTCTCAGTCCAAGTCACCACAATAAACAGACAAACAAACACAACAGCAGAGCAAAAAGCAAGACAAAACCGTCCTCTGCCCAATTGGAGGTAACACCAAAAATGGGACTTAGGCCTCACGTCTTACCGTGGGAGCAACCCACACTGTCCCCCTAGGAGTCTCACAGACTCGTACTAGTGGGGAACTTCTATCCCCTCCAGACGGATCCGGAATGTCTTCCAGGAATCCCGGGTTGGCAGTCCTAGCAGCGCGTCCGCCTAGGCCTTTTGCCGACTTATCCAGAATTGGGCCCCCCGGATTGCAGACAAACAAGGAGACACCAGACACTCACCGGTTAGTATTGACCCTCCGGTATGGAAATCCTGGGGTCTTGGGGATCCCGGACGAGCCCCCAAATGTTGTGCCCAGATTGCGAGGTCCCCAAAGACCACCAAGGAGCCGATTCCAATGCAAACACACGAGGGTCGTTTATTCAACTTCGAGCAGGGACTCTCATCTGACACCGATGCAGAGGGTCAGGGTTGAGAGCCTTGACTCTAAAACACGAGGGGTTTTTATAGAGGTTACAGCAAGGCGCGGGCTTTCAAAAAGGCGTGGGGTTTCAAATCACATGCAAATCACACCATTGGCTAGCATTTAGCAAGTTTTGAAAGTTTAAACCTAATTGGTTGGGCCTTGCATGCCGAACTGCAAATGGCTGCTCAAGTCATTGAAAAGAACATCTGGGATACTGGGGTGTTGGGGTAACTACTGATTAGCTGTTGCAGGCCATTGAGCAGAGCATCTGGGACATTGAGGCAGCTACTGATTAGCTGTTGCTAGGCTAATTGCTAGGGGACTGCTGAACATTATCACAGGCAGGTGGCCAAAGTGCATCTTGTGGTTTTTCTTGGAACTAGAATTTATGTCCAGGCCACCTTACTCTAAAATGGGGCCAAAATTTTAAAATGGAGTCACTCAGGTCTCACACAGGTTACTTAGGTCACACTTCAAGGCGGGACTGGAGATTGCAATTGCAGCCCAGGATCCTAAAGACCACAATCACTGCTTTCCCGGAATCTGAATTATCTCAGAATTTAGTACATGTAGATCAGCACACAAACATGATGGCTCTGGAGTCCAACCTGGTGCACAGCATTCATTTGTAAAGTCTTAGGAGAACATGACCATGTCTATTCATTTCTGTACTGAGTATGGCAGCCTGAGAATCACAGAGAACAGAAGGACAATGCCAACTCAGCCTCAACAAATGGACATAACAGCTATCTACAGAGTGTTTCATCCAAAAAGAGAATATAGATTTTTCTCAGAAGCACAGGGAACTTTCTCAAATATACATCATGTCTTAGGCCATAAAGGATGATGCAATTGCTACAAATGAGCTGAAAGAATCCCCTGCATGTTAATGGATTATAGTGGAATAAAACCAGAAATGAATAGCAAAATAGGCCACAGAAATTATGCAAACAGATGGAGATTAATGAATACATTCTTGAGCAATCAATGGGACACAGAGATACCAGCTGAAAAATTTAAAAGCTCCTAGAATCAAATGAAAATCTAAGCACAACACAACCAACTCATGAGACACAATGCAAGCAACAGAAAGAAAATTTTATAAATGGGAAGGTTCACACTGGAAAAATAGAGCCATCCTAAGTAAACTATACTTTGAGGTCCTAAAAACAAGAACCATCCAAGTCTAACCCTAGTACAAAAGAAAACTACAAAGATTAAAATGAAAATCAATAAAATTGAGACTAAAAGAAGATTTTACAAGGAGTTCATGGAAGAACTACTGTCAAAATTTTTCTAAATGTTTTGAAGTTGAAAAGAAAGGACACTGCCAAATTCATGAACAAAGCCAGAATTTCCTGATACCCTAATCTTAACCCTAGCACTGATCCTTAAATCTAATCCTAAATAAAACCTAAACCTTAATGTTGACCCTAGTTCTAAATGGTAACCCTGACCCTAACTTTCAATCCAAATTCTGAAACTAACCCTAAACACTAATGCTAATAAAACCCCTTACCATAATATTAAATCTAAGCATATTTCAATCCAAATCCCTAGCCACTAACTCTAACCATAAGATTAACCCTGAACGTAACCCTGAACCCTTACCCTAAATCAAACCCTCACCCTAACCTTCATGTTCACCTGAACCCTAAACATAACACTCATACTCACCCTAAATCTTAACCCCAAGCATAACTACTAACATCAAACTCTAATCCTAATCCATAACATCTAACACTAATGCTAACTTCAACCCCAATACCAACCCAAATCCAATGCTAAGCCCAACCCTCGCCATAACTCTAACCCCCAGCCTAACCCTAAAGCTTAACCTAACATAAACCCTAATCCTAATATCCAACCCTACCCTTAAACTTTACTGCTAATCCATACAGTATTTTCATCAAGGAGTCACAGAGAGGCCCTCTTCCTGTTGCTCACTTCTGCTCTATCTTCTGGAGCTCAGAACAATGTCCTGTAAGACCCCTGAAACTCTTTGGAATGGACCCAGGTAATGGCTACACACAACCTCCAGAGGGTAGTGGTGGTGGTGGTGCTGCTGGCTCCAGCATGGCTCACCTCTTTGGCATTAGCGGGTCTCTGCTCCTTGGAGTTTGGAGGCTGTAGTTCCCAGGGCCTCCACCCTCACCTATTCCATGCTGGCGGGGCTCTGCTCCTTGGCACTGGGGTGTGGTGTTACAGAGGCCCAAGGGGCTTACCTCATTGGCTAGCATGGGGGCATCAGATCTACTCCATAGCCCTAGGGGGCTGTGGTAAGCAGGTCCGAGAGGCACACCTCCTTGGCACTAGCAGGGCTCTGCTCCTCAGAGTTCAGAGGCTGTAATACCCAGGGTGTTGAGCCTCATCTACTCCATGCTGGTGGTTCTCTGCTCCTTGGCACTTAGGGGCAGTGCCATAGACTTCTGAGAGGCTCACCTTGATGGCATGGGAGGGGGTTTGCAGGTGGGGTTGGGGACAGGTCTGCTCCTCAGCCCTCCTGGGCTGTGGTACAGAGCCCCCAATGGCTCACCTCCATAGTGCTGGGGTGGGGATGTGGGGGGGGTCTCTCCTCAGTGGTAGGGCTGATGCTATGGTGCCCCCAGAGTCTGACCTCCCTGGCCATCTGAGGGGCTGCTACAGAGGCCCCCAAGGCTCACTTCCTCGGCACTTGGCAGGGGGTGGGAGGCTCTGCTTCTTGGCACTGAGGGGAGCGGGTGTGGGGGTGTGGTACTGAGCCATGAGAAGCTCACCTCCTTGGTGCTCTGATCCCTAAAATAAATCCTAAACCTTATCTTAACCTGAATACCCTAACCCTCAACCTTAACCATGACTGGGAAGCTAAAGCCACTCACCAACCCTAACCCCTAATGTTGATCTTCACTCTTACACTTATATTCATGCTGAACATGACACTCATCCTTACTCTATCACCAACTCTGACTTTAAACCTCAAACTAAACCCAATCCTCAGCATCACTCTAACCTTCACCCTCACCCTGACAGTGTTCCTAAGGCCTCAAATTACATTTGGTCACACTCCAATATGATTTCATTATCATTGTGCTCTGTGATGAAAATAATACACACCATAGCCACTTACCCAAACCTTACCTCTAAAATTATCCATCAACAAATCCTAATAGATCTCGCCCTAACACAAACCTTAAAAGACACATAACCCTAACACTGACATTAACATAAAAGTCTCAACCTAACCTGACCCCAGTTTCCTATGGCAACTCACAATAACCACACAAACCTGCTTCAAGGCCTTACCTTCAAGCTTGCCCTAGCCCTAACCAGAGGTCTAGACATAATATTGCCCACAAGGTAAACCCTTCAGCATAACCCTCACCCAAACCTCACTGTAATTCTTGAATGTAGTCCCTAAACCTTAACAATAAATAGGACCACCTGGTTCTTAAACCAACTGTCTCTGGCCAATGGGAGTTGGGTACATTCAGGCCTGCATGCAGATAGTAGTACAGTATACATTGGGGTGAATGTGTCCAATTTGCATAAGGCAGGTTGGGAAGGGGCTATCAGCAGTGTGAGGTGACTTTATAGAAGCACCTTGGAGAGAGGACCACAGGAAGTGATCTCACTTCCTTGACAATGGAACAAACAGAACTTGGTGGCCTGGAGGGTGGTGGGATGCAGATACTCGTGCAGAAACTGAACCACAGGAAGCATGTATGTTGAGTTGCTTCTCAAATTACTTAGGCTCAGGCCAAAAGAGATGGTGGAGTGAGAGAAATTACAAGGAATAAACTGCAAGTCAACACAATTGAGACTAAGTTAGTAAGAATGAATGCCATGTAAGAACTAAAACCCAAAATTCCCCAGATATTCATAAAATTGAAAAGGAACGACCCTACCAAATTCCTCATACATAACACTGAAGCTATAGCCTAACACTTAATCCTAATCCCTAACCTTTAATCTGCACTCTAACCCTTATACTCACTCTAAACCCCACATTCTCCCTTACCCTATGGCCAAACCTCACCTTAACCCTCAGACTAACCATAACCTTCATCCTCAGCTTCATCCTCATTTGACACTCCTGAATCCTAACCCTACATTTCCTCATGATCCAATCGAATGTATTATCAATGTTTAGTGATAAAAAATCATACACAATGTGGCCACTAACCAAAATGCTAGCCCTAAAATTAGCATGAAAAAAACCTAATAGGCATAGCCCTACCATAAACACTTACATGACATGTAACCCTAACCCTGACCTTAAAGTCTTAACCTTACCTGACTTGTTTCCTAAGCTAACTCGCTACAGTAAACCCTCAAACCTACTACAAGACCTTACCCTACCTGACGCTCACCCTAACCCTAACAGGACTCCTAGACATAGCAATGCCCTGCAGCTGAACCCTTCACCCCAACCCTCACCCAAACCTAACTCTAATCCTTGATCACAGGCACTCACACTTGAACACTAAGCTGGAGGGCCTGGTTCTTAAACTAGTTGTTTTTGCCCACCGGGAGTTGGCTGAGCTGTGGATGCATGCAGATAGTAGTGCCGGGTGGGTTGGGTTTTGTGTGTCCAGTTTTACACATGCAGGTTAGGAAGGATCAGCCAGAAGTCTGGGATGACTTTGCAAATGCAGCTTAGAGAGGGTGACCCAGGAAGTGACCTCACTTCCTTGACAACTGACCAAACTGAACTTGGAGCATGGAGGCTGGTGGAATCCAGTTACTCCTGCATAGACTGAAACATGAGGGCTATGTGGTTGTGTTCCTTCCCAAATTGCCTAGGCTCAGGTCACAGGAGATGGTGGAGTGGGGGCCTTGCCCACATACAGACACTCTGGGACAGCTGTCACCCCTGGGGTCTCTGCAGAAGGAACCCAAAGATAAGAAAGGTGGCACAGGACAGCTCAGAGCAGGTGAGAGTCAGCCAGCCCATCATGCTGATGGCCCTGGGTGGCCTCAGGCCCCTGCCTGGGTCGTGTGGGTGAGTGTGCATGTGTGGGTGTGTAAAAATTGAGGGGACATTTTCCCTGCTGTTTCATTTGGGTGGTGAGCACTTCCTAGTTGCTATGGTTTCCAAGCTTGAACTCTCCCTCCTTGGGCTCAAATCAGGGTAAATAGGAGTCCACCTTGAAGAAGGAGGAGACTGGCAGTCAGGATGCTCCAGCCAGGCACACTGAGGAAGCTGGTGAACCACCTGGTGTCTGTGCATCGCCTTGGGAACCCCTTCTTCATGCCCACATTCCTGTTCACCTATAGGAGGTTCGGCAGCATGCAGCAGGTGCTGGACCTGCTGTTCCTAAGGTGTGTCCCCACCTCCCAGTCCTGAGGACTCACTAACTCCTGGGTGGTGCTTGGGAATGCTCTGCACTATTCCATGCCCCAATTTGCCCTGTGGGAGCCAAGGTGCTCAGAGGAACCTCTCAGATGGAGTAGTCAGGACCAAGTGGGCTGAGACCAGCGAGCACCTCCCCCAATTCTGGCTCTGTGCAGAGGCCCAGGGCTGGAGGACTTGCCCTGCCCCAAGAAGGAGCTATGGGCCTTGCTTTCCTAGTTTCCTGCCTGGAGGAATCAGTGTGGGGACCCCCTGAGGCAGACTGTGCACCTCAGCATACGGAGATATCCTGGCAGAGCTCCATCACTGCACACATGTGTGCAAAGCACCTACTGTGGGGGGGCACCTTTCATGACACTTCCCTGTCACTCAGAGAGCAGCCCAGATAATCCTCTGGGCCTCCCCTGCTTCCCTCCCCATGCTGCAATCAGATGGTCCTCCTGGACCTCCTGGGAGGTGGGGGCTCTGGTGCCAAAAGACCACACCCTCCTGGCCACTCCAGGTATGCCTTCCTTCAGCCCAACTGTGAGGACAAGCAAAATGGGAGTTGAGAGAGCTTGGGTCTGAGAGGGAGGGCTCCTCTCTCCAGAGTGGGGTACATCTGGGTAATTGGGCTTGGGGTGCACTGGGGAAACCCAGGTCACACACTTTGCTTCCTGCTAGAGGGCTGGGGTCTGGGGCTTCAGCTACAGGAGGAGAACAGAGGTGTGGCTGGGGCCCTGGGCATGCAGGGAGCCCAGGATGGCCAGGGCTCAGCAAGGTCCCTGTGCGGATCCATCCCCACACAGCACAGGCCCAGCTGGGCATGCCCACTCCGGGATGGAGGCTGCAGAGGAGGTGTGGGCACAGACTGTGCACCATGGGGCCCACACCTCTGCCCTCTGTGGCCAGGTGCTCATGCGTATATCAGGTTCTGCCTGGCAGCCCTCCCTCAGGGTCCATAACAGGTTAGGGCAAGGGAGAGCCCAGAACTCTCACTCTATGCCCCCCTCACCACCCCTAGAGCTCTGTGCTCCATCCTGGAGACCTGGTTGGTCAAATACCCAGGAGACTTCTGTCAGTGCCCAGAACTGGCCAGCCTGAAGCAGCACATGGCCTACGCACTGTTCAACCTGCCAGACTTGGACATCATTCTGCAAGTGGACAGACTCCTGACCCAATTAGAACCCCTGTGTGTAGGACCCCGAGGGTGAGGAGGCCTGGCTGGGTGCTTGAGGGCTTAGCAGCAGGGTCAGGCTGGGCCCCACTAGGAGGAGGCTCCAGAGGCTGCTGTTGGGCCAGGAGCAAAGGAAGAGGCTGGGACCATGGATGTGGTTAACCAAACACAGGAAACCATCCTGCTGTGGGCTCAGTGGCTGGGGCCTCTTTGGTAGGAATGAGCTTCCTCTGCCTTGGGAAAGACAGAGGGAAAGGCAGTCAAGGAAGTCTTTTCTCTTGCCCCTCTTGTGCCTCCTCTAGGTTCAGAACTGCAATCCACCCCAGCAGGTTTCAAGAGAGACCCAGGAGGAGAGGGAGGGTGGGAGCCTGCACTGGCTTCGGTGTCACCTTGGGATCTGCAGCCAGCATGGGCAACAGCAGCCAAGACTGATTTCATGCCTCTGGCAGCTCCTCCTTCATCCGGCTGCAGGGCATCTCCAGCTGCTCAGACCTGCCCACCAGGCAGGGATCCACTAGCTGGGCCTTCCTCCTCTCCCCTCGGAAAGTCATCCTTTGGTGTTTCCTGTTTTCCCGTGTCCATGTTTCCCTCGTCTGCATATTTATTTTAATAAAATTTAAGTGTTCTTCTATTTCAAAATCCACATCCAGGGCCACTAAAGCCTCAGGTCATACTGAGCACCCCAGAGCACCTTCCAGCTGCTGCCCAGAGCACCTAGCAGAGGCCCGTGGTCCTTTGGGGAGGACAAGTACAGGACCTGCTGGAGGAGGGGACTGAGGAACCCCCAGGGTGATAGGGACATAGAAGTGCTGAGAGGGCACCAAATACAGGCAGGCAAGGGGTTGCCTGTGCTGGACCAGGGCACTGATGGGCTGAGACTCAGGCTCTCTTCTGGGGAACTCTGTGCACCCCTGGAAAGCCACTCCCTTTTGAGCATCAGATTCCTGTCCTGTGTGATGGGACAGCAGAGCCCTCACTGACTGAGATGAAGACACAGTGTTCTGGCATGGAGAGTTCTCTGCACTGTGAGGCAGAGTTGGGCACGCTCCCACTACACAGTGCATAGACACAGAGTTTGCAGGGGTGAATGTTCAGGAGGGTTTTCAGTCTATATAAGAGGTTTATAGCCTTGGCAGTTTTCTGAAATGGTTGCTAAGCTTTCCCACATGCATAAGCGGGAATGTAACTGGCAAAGTGGGGCCTGTGGGACTCTCACACATGTCTGTGGGAACACCCTGGGAGCAACCCCACCGAGGTGACCACACACTGGAGACCCTCCCAGCACAATGCCAGGGTTCACCACTAAACTCACACAAGTATCCAAAGGCCTGGGCAAAATCTAACCTCACTGAGACAGTTAGGGTCCACTGGAGGAGCAGGGGCAGGATACAGCGGTGTGACAAAGGCAGGCCCCAGGTCTAGTGAGCACTGCCCTCCCTCTCCAGCACTGAGGGTTCCCACAGCCCCATCAGGAGCCCTCTGAGCCACAGAAGCAGGTTTGGATGAAAAGAGAAATCATTACCAAGGAGAATCCAGAAGAAACGCTCCAGCTTGACCATCTCTTAGGGTACCTAAAACTCCCCACACCTCACTGGGCCATGCAGTAGTATTACTTTGCTGTGGATGGCCCTCTGATGGGCGTGCTATGGGAACAACTGCCTTGCATACCCGTGGGGACCTGAAGGTCGATTTTGCTAAGAACACTGACCTTTCCCTGCACCAAGATGTATCTAATGGTTGACTGAAATGGAATTCTTCCTCTGTCTTTCTTTTGTGTTTTCCCCCTCTGCTTTCTCAATCCTTCAAGCAGATTCTGCTTGGCTCTGCATGTTCACATCTGGATCACTGAACATGTTTAGTGCATTATCAAAGGATAGGAATCAGGACTGCAGTTTTCCCTGCTCTCTGTGTTGCAGGCACCTGGGCTGTGCGTGCATCCTCAGCCCTCTCATCCAAGCTTGGGGGAGGGGTCTGTCCCTTAGCTTAGTGTGGGGCCTGACATCTGGCTCCTGGTCCTTGTCACCATCCCCAGAGAAGAACTCTAGGTGCCTCCTTCTAAGATGAGGACCTTGGAGTGTGCTGGTCTTGGCAACTCCAATTCCAGCAAATGTGGCCAGTGTCTCCATGATGCCACCTTGTCCTGGGGATCTGGGTGTCCAGCCCAGGAGCCTCACCCCAGTGAGTCCCTGGAGACTTAGTGCCTCAGTCCAGGAAAGCAAAGCCCTGTCCTACATCCCACATGGGAGCTCTCTGGGGAGACCCAGTTCCCCTTGGGAGTCCCTCACTTTTGCTGCTGCCATCCGGGTGGAGTGGGAGGAGGAAGTGGACCTGAGGAGTGCTGGAAGCTCCCTCAGGGTGGATCCTGCCTTCAGCTTAGAGGTGCATTTTAGCTACTCTGAGACTACTCTACACATCACCAAATCCACTGTGGGCACGCACAGTCCCGTCTCCCACTGCACTTTAAGGAAACACCACATAGGTAAGGAAAGAATGTTGGGACTTCATTCACAGGGAGGCACGGGGGCACTGCCCAGCTATGGCCAAGGATGAGGACTTGTGGAGTGCTGACTATTCTCCTCGTTGCCTCTATGAACAAATCCTGGAACTGTCCATGGCTCAAGGTCACAGAACCCAGGGTCAGAAGCCACCTGGGGTGAAGCTGTGTGGGAGGGGACAGGAATGCTAGTCCCGCCCTGGCCAGTCCCCACCCTTCCCACCACAGTCCAATGTGGCCAGGAGCCCAGTCCCCAGCTGGGAGGGTGCAGTGCTGAGGTGGCCATGGCATTTCTGAGGCTTTCTGTGGACAGGACCCCAATGCCCACCCCAACTATACAGCACCTGTTCCCCAAGACAGCGTCTCCTGCTCCTGGGTCCTCAGCTCTCACCTGGATCCTCCTCATCCCCTCTGGTCTCCACAGTCCTGATGCTGCAGGGCTCCTGAATGACAGTGGTGGGGCCTCTCCTGCCAGTCCCCAGTACCCAGTCCCTCATTCTGCCCTCTGACAGGTCTGGAGGGTAGGAGACCCTGGTGCAGGGTGGACTGGAGCCAGGCTTTGGGAGGGTGGATGTGAACATGTAGCTGGTGATGCCTATCTTGGCCCCACAGAGCCCTGGGGACTGGACAACCCTCGGGGAGGACATGGTCACATGCTGCCTACTGTCCTCCCTGGGTCCCAGCAGAGCTCAGCGCTCAATGTCCTCCCTGGCTTCTCTGCCTGAGGTGGGATGGGGGTTGGGGGGATGGAACAAGAAGGGTTGGGGGGGGGAAGTGGGGTTCTGTGGTGACATCCTTATCTCCTTCAGAATGGTGGCATCTTCCCACCAGTGTGCAGCCTGGGCTTTCGGGAGGGGCTGTCCACTTTAGGCTGAAATCAAATAGCTCTCCCTACTCCTCTTGGTCCCCATGTGCTATTGGATAACAAGCAGAGATCTGCCTTCTACCTCTGCCTGCTGAGCATCTACTAAGTGGCTATATCACCCCAGCACAGCTGTCAGGAGAGGCTGCTCGAGGCCTCCTCTCCTGGGCCCAGGAGCCTGGTTAACTGGGAACTTGGCGAGCTCTTGATGGGCCTGGCACAGCTGTGCCAGCTGCTCCTTCAAGAAATCACTCTTCTTGCTGCTGTCACTCCATTCCTTCAGGAGCTAGGCACAGGCCTCCTTGTCCTGTAGCAGCTGCAGCATGGCATATTGCAGCTGCCAGCCAAACATCTGCAGGACGTAGTACTGGATGATCAGGGGCATGTGGGTGGAGATGTGGTTGTGAAACTCCTAGAAGAGACAGATCACAGAAGTGCTGAACAGCAAGTCCAAGGAGGAGATGCTGATCTCATCAGGGGAACATTAGAGGCCCCAGGTCTCCAGGGAGGGAGACCACAGCCTGGGTGGAGTCAGCAGTGTCCCCTGTGCTGGGGCAGAAGGGGTTCCGCATTGGCACAGAAGGATCCGCATGAGTCAGGGTGGCTATGGCCTCTGTCCCTGGCTTCCCTGATCATCATCCCAATCCTGGAAGGAAGGGGGTGAAATATGCTCCACAGCACTCAGGCCCACTCGGGGATATTCAAACACCTGCAACTGGGGAGAGCAGCCCAGGCCTTCTCCTGTGGGCTATCCCTTGGGCTGTTTGGCAGCTGGGTCTGAGCCGTGACAGCCCTGGGCAGGAGCCTGAGTTCCAGCAAGGACAGAGTCCCCACCACCCCTCCTCCTGCCCCACTGTCCTCCTCACTCGCTCTCTCTGACACACACTGACCTCAGGAGTGTGACATGTACTGGTGGCCCAGCAAGTTCTGCTGACCCCGTGTGACTCAGTTTTGTTCTCTGGGAAGTAGGAAGAAAGTGGCCACAGACCTCCTGGGATGGTGAACCACATTGAATGTGTCAGGAGCCATGCTCTCAGGAAGAGGCCAGGCAGTGACCAGCACCAAGTCTGTCCCTGCAGGACACCCAGAGGGAGCTAAGCAGGGATGCAGGTTCTGGGACCAGAGGAGTTGGGTGTGGCCTGTCCCCAGGCCAGAAAGGAGGACAAGGCAGCAGCAAAAGGTGGCTCCTGGAAGCCGGAGACATGGAAGCCCTGAGTGGGGAATGGGACACAACTGTCAGGAAGGCCTCAGAGCCACTGCATGGAATTCTGGCCCGTGTGGCCACAGGGATGTGCATGGAGGACACTGAGCTCCAGACATCAGTCAGCCCTGTTTCTACAGACCTCCAAGGGTCACATTGTAGAGACAGAAGGGAGGATGCTGGGTGCTAGGCCTGCAGCCAGGACACAGAAGAAACCCACTGTACACAGAGAAAGGCCAGCTCAGAGAGATGAAGCCCCAGGCATAGAAGATGCAGCAGTCAAAGCCGCTGTGCAGGGCTCTAAGCTCCCAGCGCCTCTGACTAGCTGAGGTGGAGCTGCTCCAGGAGGCCACACCTGAGCTGGCTGACCACCACCTGGCGCCCCACAGCCCAGACACAGGGGCCCTCAGAAGGAAGGGAGGACTTGGCCCTGGGCTGCGACAGGAGCACATGCACTTGGAGGTAAGCATGCAGATGTTGGAGGATTTCACCCATAGCAGTATTCCCTGAACACTGAGAGACCTTATTTCTCTTATCCTTGGCATCCTCCTCTCTGACCTTCTGCAGGGCACCTTGGTAAGTCTGGTCCTGGATGTAGATGATATGCTCCATCCAGAAGTGAACTCGGATCACCTTCTCTGCTTCTTTTTGAGTTGATCAAATGTCTTCTATTTTGTTCTGTAGGAAGAGAAGGATGACTAAAGATTCCTGAGGAGGCAAACCCACAGCAGTGGGAAACAGGTTGCCCAAGGGCTTGGAGCCACAGCCACCTGGCTGCATCCCCCCACCCCAGTGCTGTGGGCAGATCTCACCTGGGTCTGGGCCCTGCCTGCCCTGCCCTCATCCAGGACTCAGCTCCTCCCTTTACTCCTTCGCAGGTTTGCTGTCTGAGAGGGAGGCAATGGCATCCCCCAGGATGTGTATGCAGACAAGAGCACAGCTGGGGTCAGCACCACCCCAGATGGGCCCTGTCTCTGGCATTCAAGACCACCAAAGGGGAGGCTTTTCCCAGAAAGCACTCACACCCTCCACCTTGCAGGGCGGGCCACTGCGTGTGAGGCTTGGTGCTGGGTAGGTCCCCACCCTG
Organism: Heterocephalus glaber; assembly: GCF_000247695.1. The sequence goes on along the minus strand of NW_004624850.1, from coordinate 4,191,120 downwards.
TCCCTCCTGTCATTATCACCTCAGGCACATGGCACTTGTGCATTCAGAGCCACAGGCTAGCAAAGTGGCCACCCTCACCCTCAGGCTGGAGGATGGCAGAGCCTGGGTCCCCTCTGTGCCAGGAGCCCTGTCCTGCGGGGACCTGCCTGAGCCTGGACTCTGGACCACACCTGTCCCATTCCTCCTCCCTCCCCACTGTCCTGACTCTGTACTGAGCCTCCTTGCTGGGTGTCCTGGTGGAGCTTTTACCTCCCAGGCTATCCTAGCTACCCTATCCACTATCCCATGTCTACAATGAGGGCTTCCCAGTTCCCCAGTTTAACTGTTTCATTTCTGAATCTGCCTCCCCACCGCTTTATCCAGAAATTGCTAGGAGCACCAGCAGGAAGATTCCCAGGAGCCAGAGGATTGAAGTGTATACAGGGAATGTATCCAAATGGATGCAGGACATGTGTGTTCTAATGTCAGGGTTATTCATTCTTCTTAATAACACATTGTTTGTTTTACCTTGGTGGTTCTGTGGAGGTTAAAAAACTCAGTAAAGTTTTTTTTCAGAAACATCCATGAGGGCCTTCCAGACCATTTCTGATCAAAGAGAGAGAGAGAGAGGTGAGTCAGTACTGGGAGGCTCCTTTATTCCTCACCTAGGCTGCAAAACATGATTTAAATGGTCAGAAACCAGGCTCCTGTCATTTTCCTCTCCTCCTCCCCTTCATCAGTTCCTTTCCTCTTCCTCTTCTTCCTCTTCTAGCTCCTCTTGCCCTCTTCTTCTTCTTCTTCTTCTTCTTCTTCTTCTTCCTCCTCCTCCTCCTCCTCCTCCTCCTCCTCCTTCTCCTCTTCCTCCTCCTCCTCCTCCTCCTCCTCCTCCTCCTTCTCCCCCTCTCTCCAGTGAAGAGAAAGACATGTTCCATGGAGTTAGAACCCATTGGAAGACTTACAGCTAAATATCCTCTGGCATATATCTATTTCACATTTAATTTTCTTATCCAAGGTAGAAGCTGTGTTTCAAAGGAAGTAATTTCTTATTCATTACAAATCTATTATTGCATAAAATAAAACCATCACATCATTCTTAAATTTATCAATAGAATCTATGTGTCCACACTATTCACTTGAAAAAGAATCTCAAGAACGTGTTCTTATTTAAGCAAAACACATTTACATTCTTATTCTTGAAAGTCATGTTTCTACTCTACTTTCTTACAAGACGTCGCTATTGAGTTGCCAAGTGTCATTTTGCTCCCATGGCTTTTATTGGTGTTGAGATCACAGCTTTCTGAAAGGTCAGGGTCTACATACCTACTTTTAACTTTGTTGTGTGCCTGTGAGGCTGTAAGTGCCACAGACTTTCCTCTGGGAGAAAAAAAGTGAGCATGGATGGATGATGAGAGCATGGAAATGAGGGAGCAGGTATGTTATCCTGCAGCCCAGAGGTAAAAGGCACCGGACACACCGTGCATGAGGTGTCTGGGGCTGCCCTGACCCCTGTGGCCTCTAGGAGCCTTGAAGGACTGGGCTTTGCTGAAACAGGAGGAGGCCAGGCAAGGGAGCCTGAGGGGAGAGATCCACTAGGTTTGAATGCAGGAGGTGGCACATTTCGAGAAGGGGTGAGTGGAGGATGAGACGGGTGTCTCCCTTGGGAGCTCGGACCCTGCCTTGGCCACAGCAATGCCCACACCAACAGACCCCAGGACACTCACAGGTGTTTCTCCCCTGACTTGTCTCCTCAGAGCCATCCCATCAACACAGTGCTTGAGAGTAGAAATGACCACAGCTGTGAGGCACAGTGGCCTGGGACAGAAGACACCCAGATCTGCTCGGGAGGTGTTGGGACACAGCTCAGGGCACCTCAGCACTTCCTCTGTGAGGAAAGCACCCTGTAGTCTACAGAGGTGACTGTGCTGGGCCTGGATGTCTAGGATGAAGCTGTCTAAGATGGACTGGGTCAGGATCAGAAGTGGGATCTGTCCCTCCCAGAGCCGCCACTTCTGAGAGGGAAGAGGGTTGGGATGGAACTGTCACTGCCTGAAACTTACAGGTGTCTGAGGTCACATGGAGCCATGGGCACTCTGGCAGGGTCAAACAATCCCACTCCACAGCAACTTGGCCTCTGGATCCCTTATCGCACCCTTGTGACACACCACCACATGTCCCACAGTGCACTGCTGGCTGAGAAGTGACCAAACTCAAGCAGAGGATGGTAGGACCCTGATGTATAGATGGTCACTTGGGATGAAGCTATCAACTCAGGGACAGTCTTGGGGACTGAGCCCTTGCCTCACTGGGACTGTGCTAGCTTGTGGCACTGTCAGAACCTTGTCCTGTGGGGCCAGAGGCTGGCATCTGGGGGAAAAGAGAATGGGTTTCATGTGGCAAACACCCAGGTGAGAGCCCGGAAGTTGCCCTCTGCTTTGCTTATCCCTTCTCTCCCCGAGCAATAGAGGTCACCATGCAGAGCCACACTCACCAGTGACCTCATGTAGCATCTCTACAGCTGGCTCCTCCAGGGCCTGGAGTTGCTTTTTAATGATCTGAAATGGCCTGTAGTTCAAAAATCCAGGCAGCTCTCTGCTGTCATGCTGGTTTTCAAATTTCCAGACTTCACTTTGTAAACCATCATAACCAAGAAAGGGTAGCTTGGCATTATTTTACCAAATAACCTTGTAGATTTTTCTAACAATCACATGGTGATTTCTCTGAAAACATAATAAGTAAAAGCAAAGTCAAAAATAAATCTTGATTTTCAAGTGAAAAACTACCCTGGGACTGCAGTAAAAAAACAATCTCAAGATAATTCACTTCCGTAAGCACAGGCTGGTAACTGCAGAGCCAGAGAGCAACAAATGCAGAACTTGGAGGAAGACAGATTCTTGGAGAATCACTGAGGGGTGGAATTCCATAAACCCCATTACACTGTACCAAGACAAAGTATCAGGGCACTGAATGCTCCTTACCAAGAAGCAGGGGCCTCTAGGACACAGGATGACCTTGAACACCAGCTGGGGGCACCTGTAGGTCACCTGCTCCCGAGCTGTGGAGGACCAGGAAGTGCCCCTTCCAGAAGGGACACATGGTGAGCAGGAACCCTGGAGTGTGACATGGGCTAGGGAGAGGAGACCCAAAAGTCGCCATCTCCCTCCCTGGGAATGGGTAGCCCGGCTCTGTTTGGACTGGAGAGATTTCCTGGTAGAAATTTCATTATGGAGATTAATGCACATACAATAAAACTCATCCTGTTGAAGGGAGCGATCCCATGATTTCTGGTATATCCAAAAGTTGTACAACCTCTCCACACATTCCAGGAAGTTCCCAGCACCTGCAGGACACCCCACACCCATGGGATCTGACTCCATGTTCCCCAGCTCCAGCCCTGAAGCCCCTCCTCTGCTTTCTGACTCCATGGCTTCCCCCATTCTGGACACTTCACGGGAAAGGAATCTCATGACCTGTGGTCTCTTGTGACCGGTTCTTTGCATTCCACATTGGGGTTTCAAGGTTTAGCCATGTTCAGCATGGGTCAGTGCTTCTGGCTTTCTGTGGCTGAAAATATCACCCTGAATGGCTTTACAGGCTCTCGTGCATGCCCCCAAATTCCTGTGCTGGGATCCTAACCCAGGGCCTCACCATGTCTCTGTGCCACTGACAGGAACCCTAAAATAAAGTGGAACTAAGAAGTGGTAGCTAGCATGGGCTCTTAAGCTCTCTGACTGGTGTCCTTATGCAGACTGGAGACCGGGACATAGACACGCACAGAGAAGACCGAGGCCACAGGGAGAAGGGGCTGACTACACGGCAAGGAGTGAGGCTCCAGAGGGCACCAACTAACCCCGTGGACTTCTTGACCTTGGATCACCAGCCTCCCAACTACTGGACCAGCTCCTCCTCTTGTCTGCTGGCAGCTGTGTTCTAGGAGCCCAAGCAGACACACATCGGGTAGGATGTTTGGTTTCTCCCATCCCCAGCTGAGGGATGCTGGGGCTGGGTGGCCCTTCTGGTGTCCTGAATAATGCTGCCCTGACCATTCCTCTGTGAGCATCTGTGGAGACATGTTCAAGTTTCCAGTTCCCTTGGGCTTCCTAGGAATGGAGGTGCTGGGCCACATGCTCGCCTTTTAGGGTGACCGCCAAAGTGCCATCCAAAGACCAGGGACCATCTCAGTTCTACTCCCAATGTGTGAGGCTCTTATGGTCTCTGCGTCCACCCCAACACTTGTCATGGTCGGCCTTTCTGATAATCACCATCCCAGAGCTTCTGCCCTGCTTTAATTTTCATTTCCAATGGTGGAGGATGTGTGGCACCTTTTGTGTGGCTTACTGGCTACTCAGTAGCATTTTGGACAAATGTTGGTTCCGATCCTTGGTCCATTTCCTCATTGGATTGTCTATTATAGAGTTGGAAGAGTTCCTGATTTCCTGGATGCAAGGCCCTCCCATATCACATGTGTGCTTTGCAAATATTTCCTCCCATTGTGAAAGGGGCAGAGTGGCCCTTTCCTGGTGTGGAGACACAGCACAAAGCAGGTGTTCAGCCTCGGCTCTCTGGACTTGGGGGTAGGGAGCCTCAGGTCAGTGGGCATGGTGGAGATGTGCGTACATGGTCCCCCAAATGAGCCCCCATGGGCTCTGGATTGAGAAGCCTGCCATATATCCCATCCACCCTCCATGCCTTCTGCCTAGGACAAGTGGATGTGACTGTGCAGCCCACCCAAACGACAGAATGGGCCTCTGTCCCTTGTTCTTTAATAAAAGGCAAAGGAAACTGTTAATCTGAATCTCCTGGTGACTGGAATGAATTGCAGATTCTTATCAAGTTCCCTGAAGAATAGCAAAGTTACTTGGCAGATACATCATGGTTCGATGCATGATTTCCCTCAGGCTTCTTGCCAACTGCACTGGATGAAGAGGCTCCTGGAGATGTAATTGGATTGAGGACACTGCACCCTTCAGTGGATTAATCTACTAATTTCACTAATGCATGTGCTCCAAGGAGGTAGGGCCCAGCTGGAGGGGTGGGGATCCTGGGTGGCCTGTGGAAATCCCACCTCTCTAGTGTTCTTCCCTGGTGCTCAGCTTCCCAGGCATTATGGGAGCCAGCTGTGCTCTGCCATGCCCTTCCACCAGGATGTTTCTGCTTTGGAGCCAGATGACTCTGAAACTGTGAGCTGAGTAGACCTCTCCTCCTGTGTGCTGTGGGTGTCAGGTATTTCTTCCCAGTGATGGGAAAGCTGACAGATGTATTACATGCCGCTTGGCCTCCTTTAGTGACAAGAACAGAGTGAGTGCAGCTTCCATGTTGATAAGTCCCTACTCCAGCCCCCATACTAGCATCTCACATCACATTTCTCTATGTCCTCATAGACGACACCAGACATTGGACTGCACCCTGCCTCATTAGTAGGGTCAGAATGTGTCCCTCAAGTTCAGATGTTGAAACTTCACCCACAGGGGGGCACCATGCAGAGGAGGTCTTTAAGAAGATGTCAGGTCATGGGGGCTGCACCTCCACAAACAGACCCTGTGTGTTTAGGAAAGAGGCCAGCTTCCCTCCCTCCCCCAGGTGAGGCCACAGCCAGAGGTTGCCACCTTGGAAGCAGCTGCAGAGACCCAGCCTCAGCAGACACCCAATGGACTGGCGCCTTGACCTTGGACTTCCCAGCATGCTGAAGTGTGAGCAATGAGTTTCTGTCATTTATAAAATACTATTGCTGAGCTATTTAGTTATAGCAGCACAAATTATGACACTCACCTTTTCTAAAATGATTTTCAATCATGGAACTCCAAGATGCGAACTGACATCAGAGTTTGGCAAACAGCTGGGTGCCATCAGTGCCTACATTTTCTTCCCCTTGGACTAGAGCAATGATGTCCTGATTGAACACATTAATTTTCTGTCAAGAAGACAAACACCGTATCAGCAGAGATATTCAAATGCATGGGGGTGGTGCTTGCAGGTCTCGTGTGCCTTGAGTTTGGGTGACCCATTCTCCTCGTGGCCACTCTGGAACAAGGGGAGAGAAGAGGCTGTGCCAACAGGAGATCCCATCCCTAGGAAATCCCCATGGGACGTTGGGTGAGGCCTTTTCAGAGTCCCTGTAATGAGCAGGACTCCCTTACCTCTGTCCCCACCAGCACTTTTCTTAGTGCTAGGTGGGCAGAGTGTATTTGCAGGAGGCTTGGGCCAGTGAGGACAGCATGTATTGGTCACAAGACACCATGGAGGACAGCAAGGTGGGAGTCTCCAGCAATCCTCACCTCTATCAGGAAGATTGTTTTCTTGGTCTCATCTTGTGGGATGTGCATACCATATTTTTGTAACTCCTCTGCTATTTCCTTTTGACAGTCCTTTATTTGATTTTCCAACAACGGCAGAGATTTCTGGGGAAGAGAGAAAATAATGGGACATACAACTATGGAGCAGGAATGGAAAGGAGGCAGTGGGCCTCCTCTGCAGAGGGGCCGCCTGGTCCATGTGACATCTCGGTGTCCTCTAATGATTTTCCTGGGGCAGAGATGCACACTAGGGATCACTAGTCCATCCCCATCTGCCATGTTCCTTCTCCCAGCTCACAGCCATGAACCATGCATAGGTGTGAAGTAGCCACCAAGGAGCAACTCCTTCTGAGTCAGCATGCAGGGACAGCAGCCTGATGGTCTTTTTCAGGAAAAGTGGCAATTGGGACAACTTGAGATTCTACAACTTTGATGCTGTTATCAGAGTGGACTCCTGTTTTTGCCCATGTAGCCCACTGGATGAGTGGCTCAATCCCCCGTAACAGCATGAACCACACTGGCTGGGAGGTGAGCCCTGTGTCCCTTCCCATGTGCTGGGTGGCAAGGTAATAAGGGACACTAGCAGGCTGAAGCCAGGAAGCGGGAGTCGTCCATGGGTTGGAGAAGACAGCATTGGACTCCAAACTGGGTTGCAAGGGAAGAAAACCTGAGCCCAGATCTAGGAGCCACACCCAGTGCAGGGGAAAGATGAAACCTTGTGGGCTTGGTCAAGGTTGTGAGAGAGGAGCAAGGTTTTCCTGCTAAGGTCACCCTGGGGAGCTCTACCTCATCAGCATAGTCTTGGAGACATCGGCTAGCCAGCTCTGCTCTCCACCCACCATGGGTCTGGGAGGAGGACCTAGACCTTGGCACTGGGTAGAGGGGAAGAGAAGGTCTCTGTAGAGCTTTGGTGCCCATGAGCTGCCTCTCTCTAGCAGGACACAGGGCACTGCGTGAACTTACACAGATGTATGTGATGAGCTCAGCGGACAGTCTCTCTGCCAGGCAGGGAACTGTGGCCTTGCCATCCTCTAGCAGTGCCCTGAGTGAGGACAGAGATTTCCACTGGGAGGTGGACAAAACACCCACATCTGTGCATGGGGAAGGGAAGTCAAGCACAATTCAGTTGTTTCCAATGGAACTGTAGACACACAACTGATACCCAGCACATACACAGCTGGACTGAACACATCATGGCTGCAGGATCCAAGCTCAGACATTTCCACAAAGGTGCCTGACCCCTTCCAGGTTGGCACACAAAGTGCCTCAAACCCAGACTGTCACATCCAAAATATACATATTCACAACCACAGGCATGGTGTGCGCATGCACACACATGCTTCTCTGTCACATGGGAGTAGACTCTGTCCATACAGGAGCAGGTGTACATACAAATACACATAAGGAAGAGGAACATGGAGCAGGGAGACACACCCTGGCCTGGAACTTAAACCAGGACACGTGGAGGGAGGAGGCCACGCAGACCTCTCATACTGCCCAAGTCTGTGTGCCCAGGGTGGGGTGTTTCAGACTGCTCTGGGGTTTATAGGATCATTCAGGATGATAGGCAGCAGGAGGCTGAGCACAGGCCTGGCTGGGACAGCCTACTCATGCCAAATTTCTGTCTCACATTCGTAATTTAAAAGATTCTGGAAAAATACATATGAGGTAAAATGGACCATTTTAACTATTTTTATCACCAGATTAATGGCATCAAGGTCCTTAACAGTCACTCCAATCCTTCTCTAGAGCCTTCTCGTGGCAGACATGAAAGTCTCTCCATTATACACATCTCCCATCCTGCCTCCTTCAGTCTTGTCCCTGTGCCCTCTCTCTGCCTCAGTGAGGTTGCTGTCCTAGGAGTGTCACTCAGGGGGATCACACAGCATTGGGCTCACTGTAACCAGCTGCCTCGCTCAGCATTGCAACCTCAAGTTCCCACCAAGCCACAATCTTATGGGATCCTCCTCCTTCTTGAGGCTGGAAAACACTCCAGCTCCTGTGCATCCCAGTGTCTCTGCCCACAAACCCCAAGTTGTTCCATTCTCAGGCTGTGTGCAGAGCGCTGTGGTATGTGAGAGTGTGTGCAGGCCTGTGTGACACACCAGATGTTATAAGGCTGCCTCCCTGCAGGCTTCTGCAAGGACTGATGCCCTGAGGTTCTCACCATTTCCTGTGCTTCACTGAAGACCAAACCAACCTCCAGTCTTTTCTGTTCACCTTAGATATGACTGTTGAATTAATGACTTCCCATGTCCCATCCTCATTTTCAATGAGTTTTTGTTTTGGGGGGGTACTACTGTGTGAACTCCCCTTTTATTTATCCAGACCAGAGAGCAAACACTGTCACACTCAGCCACTCACTATAACCCACATCTACACACCTGCTCACACTCTCACACACCTTGGATATCTGCCCTCCAGGGGCAATTTCCTTGTGGAGACAGTGTCTTCAGTGGCATATTCCTGAGACAGGTGGCACAGCACACCTAAAGCGAGGGTGCTTCTCAAAGAAGGCCCATTTCCTCTGCAGGGCCTTGGCCAGGCTCAGCCACTCCTGGGTGTCCTGCTGGCCATGGCACTTGACGATCATGTAGCCCTTCAGGTGGCAATACTAGGTTTTGCACCACATCCACAACCTTGTCTTCAGTGCCTCTGTCCACCAGGTCAGGCTTTGTCAAGTTTCCTGCAGAAGGTACATTTTAGGTATACAATATAATGACATTCATCATTGGAAATTTGCACCTTTACATAATCTCTCTTGGTTTTTATTTTTCACCCTTGCCCAGCCCTCCCTTCAACCCCTCCATTCCTCCCTATTTACAAAGATTTTGTTCCTATTTTTCCATTTTCTCATATTAATCCCATTCCCTTCTATCCTTTCCCCTAGTCCTCCCGCTTCCTTCCCCTTTGCCCCTTTTCTTCCTATTTCACACGACCCATTATACATTTTAGTCCTTATTTACACTTTCAGTTTCTCACACCAGAGAAACTATTCAGTATTTATACATGTGTGTGCTATTTATTTCACTTAAGAGTATCGCCTCAATGTGCATCCACTTAGCTATAATAAAATGTAACAATGATTAGAATGAATAATCGATAATGCAAAATAGGAAGAAAAGGTCCAAAGGGGTAGGGGTAGTGGGAGGAGCAGGGGAAAAGAAAGAAAGGAAAGGAAAAATGATGAGAAATGGAAAAAATGGAAATAAAATCTTTGTAAATAGGGAAGGGTGGAGGGGATGAAGGGAGGGCTAGGAATGGGGAAAAAATAAGAACCAAGATGCATTATGTAAAGGTACAATTCCCAATGAGAAATGTAATTGTGATGTGTACCTAAAATGTACCAATAAAAGAATTTAATAATAATTTTAAAAAGATTCCTGCAGAAGGGACTTCTCATTAGAGGATACTTGAGGGAGAGGGGAAGGCAGCTCCTGCCCCAGCCCTCAGCAGCCCATCTTGGTCTTGGTCCCACCCTAGCTGGAGGGCAGACAGGATCCCCACAGCAGCTACAGGCAAGCCAGGACCACATGCTAGAAAGCATTGCAGAGGATGAACATGAGGACAGGGGCACTGCCGGCACTGCCTGCACTGTGGGCTCTCCTGCCCTCTTCGCCAACCCCCTGGAACAGAGGAAGGAACTATTCATCCCTGTGTACCCTGAGCACATCTGCTTAGCTTCCTTCTCCCTTGCTTTCCAGTGAGCATGATGCCCCACCTCCCCTCACCCTGCCCTCCCACTGCCCTGTGCCTTCTGAAACAGGAAGGTCAGGGGAACCAGGCCACCTGTGGCCATCAGGAGCCAAGGAAACCTCATCTCCTCCCACTTCAGAGGGCACCTTAGCTGCTCCTCCCTCTGCATGCAGGTCCCCACCCAGGTGTACGCAGAGCCTGGCCCCTCAATTCATTCCTGCTCCTCACCTATGGTCCTGTCTCCTTCGGGATCCACCTCCTGCATCATGCTCAGCGCCTCCGTGGTGGCAATGTCTATATTACTGGGGACCACCACCAAATTGAAGTTCTCAGCCTTTTCAATGTACTTCATGATGAGCCGCTTGATTTGTGAGAAATGACACTATTGGCCTCCTGAGATGGGAGGGAGGGGACAGACCATCCCGACCTTGCACTTGGCAGCCCTCAAAAGCTAGCGGTATCCATCCCTGAGAAGTAAAGGTGGACCAGGGGCCCCACAATGGCTACCCTGGTGGCACCTGCCAAGCTAGAGGGATGACAAACTAACATCTGCAGGAGTCATAGAGCTAAGGGGTCAGGGATGACCATGAAGTTGGAGCTGCTTAACTTTCCCCTGAAACCTTAGATCCGGTGGTCACAGTGGACAGCAGGATGCCAAAAGTGCTGCCTGGCTCACTCCCTGAACCTGTATCCACAAGGAGAGATTCAGTCATCACAAGTTTCCTTCACACCTGTCCTCAGGATTTCTTCCAGGATAAGAGCCTTCTCACCAAACACTGAAGTGGAGATGCTAGAAAAGGGAACTGTACCAACCATTATAGATACATTTGTATGAGTCATCTCATAAAACAGAACATCAGAAATCTGTTTCTAGTTGTACCTGCTTGCCTCACTTTCACCATCAAACTTGGAAGCTGATGACCACAGGGCTCTTCGATGCCACCACAATTCACATGTCCCTCTCCAACACAACCCTGCACTCATGGAGACCCTCAGGCCACATCGCCTGTCTGGCCTGAAGTCTCACCTGGCAACTGATGTCAGTGGGCTGATTGCCCACAGCCACCCTAGTGATCCCAAGAAGGTCAATGAGAGTCAGATCTGGGATGCTGGGGGAGCTGATCTCCAGACTAATGAGTTTGTCCTTGATTCTCAGCCCATCCCCAGCGATGAAGTTCTGGGTTGGAGAAGAGGAAAAGAAAAAGCCCCCAGGGATTAGAATGTTATGTCACATTCTAGGGAAGGGTGCAAAGCCTCTACCCTCCAGGACTCCTGAACAGCAGCTCTGTTGATTCAGAGCCCATCTTCTGAGATCAGAGTTCAAAGACTCCTCAGAGGACAACTCAGCACTTTCCAAGCTGTGGCCAGCTCCTCTAGAGAGGCCTGCTGAAGCTGTCCATGAGGACCCCAGTCTGGAGCAGTGCCCTGCAGAACCCAGCCTCCCTATGGGCTCCCATGTCCTCCCTTCCATGCTGGGGTGACATTCACAGGGAGAAAATAGGAAGGAGGGAGCGCACAGGGGATCCCCCAAACTGGAGCTGCAGGTTGACCCAGGGTGGGGTCAGCTCAGGCAGGAGGAGCCCTGGATGAGGGCAAACTTGTAAGAGGTCCACATCCCACCAACCCCCTCTAGAATGAGATGTATAGGGTGTGAAGCTGCTTCATCTGAGTGTTTGCTAATACAACATTGCTCATGTCTCCTGCCTCATTGTTTGAAATGTTTGGTGGGAACCTAGAACATAGATGGAAAATAGCAGCAATGGTAGATGTGGGAAAGTCTGCTAATTGCCCCCAAAGCCCTGTGCCCACAAGTAATGACTGTGATACTGAGCTCAGGCCCCTGGCACCTGTGAAAATGTCCCATGCAATGTCCAGAAGTTGGCTAGAATGCAGCCTTGCTAGCTCCATCATGAGGGCCTGGGAGACAGAAGTCACCCTCACCTCAGACAGGAACAGGAAACAGAGTTTGTGACATTGGAGCCCTCACTCCAGCTGTGCTGTGACCTGCAGATGTTTGTGTGTCTGCCACATGCTGCCCACCCTCTAGGACTCCCATCATTCCTGCATACACCCTGCTTCATGCCTGACCTACCTGGCCCTTGTCCTATCTACAGATAGCTTATTTCCTCCATTCAAGGTGTGGTCAGAGTCCAATGGTATGTTCCTGAATGTGACTCTGGGAAGCCTGAAGGAGCTGTCCTTTGGGGTTGCCTTCTCTTCCTGCTTGGAGGACCCCAACCCTTTTCCCCAACAAACCCTGAAGCTTCCTGGAGCATGGCAGTCAGGCCAGCCAAGGGGAAGGTATATTAACAAGATCTTCCTGGATGGCCACCTAGCCCAGCCCACCCAAAGGATGCACATTAGTCATGGATTAATGGAATCATGAGAAATGCACCTTTAAGCCATGAGGCCTTGGGGTCAACATGTTACTTGTCTGGAGCTGACCACTACACAGTTATTTTGAGTTTTCTGCTAGAGGCAGACAAACTAATTTCAACTGGGACCAAAGAAAATTTTGTAACATTATTTAACTTTATTTAACCTTATGGACAAGGACTAAACAGTGATACCACCTTGCAGAAACAAAGGCCACCTTGTTCATTTTGGGGATCAGTGTGAGCCTCATTCTCTGTCTCAAGACAACTGAAACATAGCCATGTGACAGAGGAGGAAGACAGAAACTTAACAGGGAAGTCTTGATTCACCTGCAGTGGCCACTCTGTCAGCACAATGTCCTCATACGTAAGTGTAGGGCTTGTCTGCTCCCACATATGTTTCACACTACTCTGCTTGGATTCAGGAGAACCTGTCTCCAGCCAGGGAAGTGGAACTACAAATGTGTACACACTCTCTCGGGGACAAGGCCCACAGATCCCAGTGGAGATCATGGGGACACAGCCCCTGGGGAGACCCTTGGATGAGGCAGCATGGGAAGTAGTCCTTTGCCCACACCCAGATCCTCTTGCTTCTGATCTGTGACCTATGAGTCAACAGGCTCTTGAATGAGGATAGCAGAGTCTTGTGTTTGGAGGCAAGTTTTAAATTTTAAAATTCACATCATTCTGAGGCATTTTTTCACATGTGACACAGCCACTTCCTGCTGCCAGATTCTGTGCCCATGCCTGGTCTTTGAGAGGGGAAAGAGGGGAGGAGCAAGACCATTGAATGCCCATGTGGAGAGATTCTGAGGGCACAGGATGGGTCCAGATTGGGATACTGGGAACCTACACAAGCCCCCACTGCACGGCTAGACCAGGCATCCTGCAGATGATAAGGGCACTTACCTCTTCATTTCCTCTTCTACCTTGAAATCATCTGAGATGTCCTCCTCAATGCCCATGTAGCTGACCTTGCCTCTCTACTTATCATCTTGGTTCAGCTTCTTCAGTTTCAACACCCGAGGGCACCTGGTGACAATACCTAGGGGCCACACCCATGCCAGTCTCTGTTCTGGTCCTAGAGCCCCCATATGGGGCCTCTGATCAACATGACGCAAATTCACACAGTCCTTGCCAAGGAGGGTGGTGGCTGGAAACAGAAACCTCTCTGGTTTCTCCCTTAGGTCCCAGTGACCTCAGGCCTCTGTGTTAGAAACACGCACCCAGGGGACTTTCCTCTTCATGGTTGAAAGCCACAACTCACGGCAGGCTTCCCACTTCCTACTACTGATTTGCAGCCATATCAGGTGACAAGTGCAGTAGGAACTCCCAAAGCATCTGCACTTGTCCTCCAGTGTCTCCTACACATGCTCCACTCATCAGTGTCTCCAGCACAGTCCCACAATCCCCTACTGTCATCTTCTCTCTCATGTCCTACTAGTGGCCTGAGCTCTGAACTCTCACCTATGATCTGATCTCTACTCTTGAGCCTTCACTTACCCACTCTGCTTTATACCCCCCTGACCTGTGTATCAATGCATAGCACAGGCTGGGGCCCCATCCTTTCATTCAGACCCGCCCACACTGCAGATTCCACAGTGCCAACATAGATATGTTCAATGCGATGGTGCTGTGGACTTCATGGTCATTTCTAGAATGTGTATGCAGAAGCCCTCACCTGAATGTGCCTGTGTGGGGGACGGGACCTTAAGGGAGGTCATTCAAGTTAAATGAAGTACCAAGGGATAACATTGGTGGAGTCCCTAACACTATGACTAGTGCCCTTATGAGAGGTGGCAGAGACACCAGGATCCTGCACAGTGGAAAGGCCAGGTCAGGTGCAGTCAAATGAGGGGCTGGCCACCTGCAATCTGTGAAGAAAGATCACAGCCTTAATCTTGCACCTGCAGTGCCAGAGCTGTGGGAGGACCACTTCTGTCCTTTAACACCCACCCTCCAAATCTGGGTAGCTCAAGTTGAGTAAAGAAGATGTAGCACTCACCACTGCCCCTGGGGAGGGCGACTCCTGACAGAGTGTCCAGCATGGAGCTCTTGCCCGAGCTCTGGTCTCCAACGACCACAATGGTGGGCAGGACCAGGTCCTGCTCCACACCCAGGGCCTGCAGTGAGTCAATGAGTTTGATGCAGAGCCACACCTTCTACTCCTGCCTGCAGAGGTTGTTCCCAGGCACCTGGAGAAGGTGAACATGCTCCCTATCATACACATTGAAGACAATTAACTTCAAGAACAGGGATAAACAAGCTGTTAGAATCCCAAAGAACTGAAAAAGAGACAGGAAAATATTTGAAGAAACACTAATACACACAAAGTCCTCAACTGATTTAAACTGTGAACCCAAACGTCCAAGAAATTAAGTGAACCCCAAGTAGAGAACACATAATAGAAACCACATGAAGATACATCACAGGAAATTGCTCCAAACCAGTTCAGTTATAAAGAGAAAATATCAAGAGTAGTTAGAAAATGACATATGACATACAGAGGAACAAGACAAGCTTGACAGCAGACATCTTGTCCATAACAATGGCAGTATGAAGACATTGAGACAAAAATTTTTTCCAAAAATTGGAAGACTAGCCTAGAGTCTACACAGAATAAGGCTAGGGTCTTAGATGTGCTAAAAACATAGTCTACTTCTGAACTATGACCCCACCCAACACTTCCCAACAATTAAAAATTACTAATAAAAACTACTATGAACCAGGAATTCTATATCCATTAAAATACGTTTTGAAACAAAGGCAGGATTGGAGCATACTCAGCTTGGCAGACTGGACGAGAACACAGGGATTGGAGGGGGGGAGGCAGTGTATCTCCAGGTCTGCAACTTGACTGTGGCATTATAAGCAATAAGGCTATGATTATCATATTTTAAGTAGTATTTATTCAGCTGCTGCTGCTTTTTAAAAATGAAGATAGAGGAGAGCTTACATTATCAGTGTCAGGCTCTCTGCTTAGCACTCTGTGTCCATTCTCCCATCAAAATCAACCTGGTAGACAGATTAAGTTAGGAGGGATATTACAGCGCATTTTTGTAGACAAGAAAATTGAGACTTAGAAGTGTAAGCAAAGTGGCTGAGAAGTACCAGCACATTTGGACTTTGACACAGTAATCTGCTGCTTGTTCTTGACCACTTTCTGATTTTTTTTCAGGAAAATCAAACATAAGATTTAAAAATTAACAATTAATACCAAATAAAGACTTTTTAGACATGCAAATCCTGAACCAACTTACACCCACACAACACAAGGAATAACACTGACTCAAAATGGGTATCTACACTGTGAAATCCACACCACAAGAGGTAACTACTATCCATTTTCTTATCAGTAAAATAATCCTAAATAATCCTATTGACTTTTTGAACAAAAACAATAGCAATATGCTATGGCATTTCTGCTGTAAAGGAGAGGAATGTGTATGACATAAAACACAGTAGTAGCTGAGAAATGTAAGTGTATGCTTGGAAAGGTCTTATATTGCACATGAAGGGATATTCAGACAGGTAAAGGCACAGACATCGGTTAAAGATGTATCCAACAGACTCTGAAGTTGTTTATATGCCAAAATAGGGAGAAAGTACTTCTCAATTACACAGGTTTCACCAAAAGAAGGCAGAATATCAAGAAAGGGTGAGGAAAGAACAATCTTCAAACAGAAAACAAATACCCACATAGTATTCTCAAGCCTAACAAGTCCCATTTACAATTTCCTGCTAAGTTGACCACCAGTGGTACATGCATGCCTGTCCCATCTGGTGGCTTTTTATTAATTTTATTAGTAAAAACACCAATGTGATAAGATCTGTTGGTACCACCAGAGGTACAAGCTGCCTGATAGGACAGTCACACATGTGCCACCAGGAGTTTGAGCTGCCCAGCAGTGAGACATATGAATTACGGCCCTGTTATGAAAGTATTAAATATCAAAGTTCTGAGTGCTACTAGGAGACTCTTTCCTCACTGTGAGCCCCTGCCACCATTTGCAGTTTCCTCCTGGGACAACCCTGCTCTGCACACAACTCCCCAGAGTGCAAGAGCTCCACCTCATTTCTCAGAGCACATGGCACATTCCCGTGGGTCCCTGATAAAGGACAGGCAAGTGAGCCACAGGTGTGAGGGTACTGAGGGGCTCAGCACTTGCTCTTCCAGCACCCTTCAGGCTGTGCTGATGCTGCTTGTCTGGGGGCCCACTTTGAGAACGGCCTCTGTCTACCTAGTGGTGGAGCTCCATAATGGACCCACCATGTCACCTGGACAGGAAGAGGCCATATCCAAGGCATGTGGCTGTGGGTGGATGCTCCAGTTTAGAGCTGAAATGTCCTCCAGAGCCACTGGTAGTGGAATTTTGGTCCCCAGCTTGATGCTACAGGGAAACTGAAGACCTACATGGGCCCGGGGGGTGGGGGCATCATGGATCACTGGGGAGAGGAGTTTGAAGTGGATAAAGGGACCTCATCCCGTCCCTTTTCTCACTTTCATTTGCCAGCCATTAGGTGTCCACTTTGCTCTCTGATATTCGCCTACCATGCTGTGTCACCAGGCTCCCAAAGCAACTAAGTCAACCTGTGACACTGTAAGATAAGTAAACCTATCCTCTTTATAAGTTCATTATCTCAGGATTTTTTGCTACAGAAACGGAAAGCTAACCCAGGGCTCGTAGATCATCCTGACCCACACTCTGAGGATCACAGCCCAGCAAGAGAGAGTCACTTTCAGGGGAAAGGAGGGAAGTGGAAGCAGGGACTTTATGGAGATGGAGAGACAGGCAGCCCTTCTTATTGGTCTCTGATCTTCAACAATGCTGTGAATACATTGGAAAACCTGTTGAACATAACCTAGAAAATGAGCTAATGTGACATAGGATGGTGGTCTAGGGTTTAAAATGTTTGATTATAATAAACAGATCTGAATTTTTGGCATTAGTGGCAGTTATGCCTCTCAATAGCCACATGCCCTTTGATCAGACATGGAAAACCAGGCTAATATGTGGAGAAAAAAACTTCTCCAGGTCAGGCAGGTGAAAGGGTCTATGTTGGGACCAAAGCTAGCAGTGACTCATTCTAAAGCCCATGTTTATTTTCCACCAAAAATAGGTCTCAATTATAGGAACTCAAATGCCACATGGTTTCCCTGGGGGAGGAAGTGTCATAAGGAGATCTCACAGCATTTGTAGCTGCATAATGAGGCATGATATGGACAAGACCCACACAGTACTCTCGGGACCCAGGGTCCAGCTCCTCAGCATCTCCTCTGCTTTCCCAAGACAAAACGTCACCCTGGGCATATCTGACCATGGGGAGTCTCCATCCCACTGCATGTTGTCCTAAACAGTGACAATTGGCCCAGATCTGCATCCTGCCCCAGGAAGGACAAGGAAGACACTCTCTCCAGGAAGCAGCACCCTGCCCTCCTTCTTGCCCTCCACCACTACACAGACCCCACTGCACCCCTCAGATGGACATGGCTCCTGTCCACATGGAATGTGACTCTAAGACAGCAACTTACCAGGGCCTGGGCTTCCTCTGCCTGATTAGCGCCTCCACTGAGTAAGAGATGGTTGAATGGAGCAGCTGAATCTCTTCTGGCTTTCCCAGAGGAATGACCCATCTTCTTCCCATTTCTGTCACACTTGGTGCTGAAAGAAAGTTGGCACATAAGCAAGCACATCGCATACACAACCTTCCCGCCACTCCTATTTGCACCCCAACCCCAGTCATGTGTCCAGGGCATCATCACCCCTCATGCTCCATCTTGAAAGGGACAGTTGGATGCACCCCTTGTGTGAGGGCCAGAGGGGTGACTATAAAAGAGCAGCAGTTTTCATGGGGGTCCATGGATTCTGGCAATCTGGAAATTTGTTCCCAAAATAACTCCCCTCCCCTGACGAATGGGAAGATCTCATGTTCCCAGGGGTCCCTTTCTCCACGGTGAAGCCCCCTTCTTCTGCCTCTCTGCACCCCTCATCTACTGGTAAGTCAATGCCTGAGTGGGCCTTAAGCACCATGAGGTGGCATCGCTGGTCTCAAGGCCAGGGGACCAGTCCAAACAGGAAACGGGACGTGCCTTCCTCAATTTGCTTCCTAAATGATACATGGGTTATGGCTGAGACGTGAAATGTCCCCCAAAACTAATGTTTAGAGAGTTGTTCCAGGCGGTGGTGGTACTGGGGTGCAGGAATCATTCAGAAGTTGGGAGCAGCTGGACAGCTGCTGAGGGGCCCCCAAGCAGAGAGGTGGCACCTTCACACCTGCTGGGTTCCCTCTGATTGGTTGTGGGCAGGGGGTAGGAGTGCTGGATGTTGTAACTCCAGCAATCCTGCTTCCTAGGAAAATCTCTATTCCCAGTGGATCAGATAATTTCAAGAGTTCGTGGTCCCCTGGTGTCGGGGGCAGGATTCAGCAGCACCTTGGCTCCTTGCACTCCCCCCCACAGCCATGTCACTTCTTGAACTTGGATGGTCTTGAGGGCTGAGTCCTCCCACCTACTGGGCCTGTGCCTCAGGGTCTCCTGTCCCTACCCAGGGAGGACAGTGATCAGCACAATTCTGCGCTCCTCTGGCTGCCAGCCCTTCCTAAGGACCCAGTTGGTCCCGGGAGTACCCTCCCCTGGGGTACCCCAGGCCCCTTGATATCATAACCTCAGAGGCCAACCCAGCCAGGCTGTGAGTTTGGGGCTCAGAGGAGGCAGCGGATTGGAAGGCCCCTCCTTGGCCCTAGGAACTCCTAGGCATCCCCAGTCCTGATTCTGTTTAGCCTGCAGCAGGAAGGCCCAGCTGGCACTGCTCCTGCCTCCCACCTTCAGCATAGATCCGCCAGGTGGGACAAGACTGAAGGAAAAAAGAAGGTATAGTTTTTAAATGAGTGTGAATTACTAAAACTAGGCACGGATATTACATCATTTAAAAAATAATGCATAGAAGTAAGGAAATGCAGGAAGGCAAACAAATATGGTAATAGCAGCTCATTTCTGGGAAAGAGGATTATGGTGAATTTTATTTTCTTCCTCTTGCCTGACATTCCTTTTAAAGCTTTCCTTAATTACTACATTATATTTATGATGTGGACTTATTTTAAAATACCAAAATATAGATGTTATCTTAAAAAATACAAATACATTTTTTCTTTTCTTTTCTCATAGTTTTTCCTTTCCCACCTCTCCTTTGATGTCTGTGTAAATAGGGAAGGGTGGAGGTGAAGGGTGCACAGGTAATGGGAAAAAAATAACCAAGATGCATCATGTACAGGTACAAACACCCAATGATAAATGTAAACGAATTGTATACCTAAAATGTACCAACAAAAGAACTTAGGTAAAAAAAATACAAACGTTGTACTTCAAGAAAAGTTCACCCTTCTAAATGCCTATGTTAAGAATGAAGAAAACCAGCGCGCTCCCCGCGCACCCCGCCCCCACAGGAGCTGCCCCGGGCGCCTGGCCGCCCCGCCCCCGCCTCGCCTGCCGCCGCCGCCGCCCGGTGCTGCTCAGGCGCCGCCTCGGCTTCCTCCGCGCCGGTGCCGCCGCAGCGCAGCCTCGCGGTCCTCGCCCCCAAGCCCTCGGGAGCCGCGGCGACCCAGCCCACTGCCATGTCCAGGAGCCTGAGGAACAAGAGCCACTGGACGAGCAAAGTCCACGAGGCGGGCGCGGAGAAGGGCCAGTTCCCCTACCCGGGCGACGTGCAGCCCGCCAAGGTGGCCTAGGAGAGCGGCAGCAGGCTCCTGTCTGAGGAGCTGCTCCTGGAGGTGCAGGAGACCCCGGTGGCCGGGCTCACCACCAGGGACGCGCGGCGGTCATCAGGAACTTCG